>OMKN01072942.1:0-13460 GCA_900302345.1 Melanonus zugmayeri
ACATTTATCAATCTTAGCTCTCCAAATATTGAAAAACAATACTCCAGAATAATCCTCAAATCTTCTTTTTGTAATTAGTCAAAGTGAGGAAAAAAACCCAAAAGGCAAAATAGGATACGAAAAAGTATTGAATATAAATCCAAGAGTTTGGGTTCAGCTTCCATCCATTTGACAAACAGAAAACCGCAACATGTCAATACATGGTGTTAGTTGGGCCATGGGATGACCAGGCGCTTTGGAGTTGAAGTGCGACTGTTTTATACCAGCCTTTGGCCCCGCCCCCTGCACTCGTCTCCCATAACAACAAACAGCCTAAAATCAAAATAAAAGCCCTTCATTTCGTGACACACATTCCCCTGTCCTTGCTCTGTCCCGAGACCGTGAAGAGGAAAGAGTGAATGTTCTGTCACACAAAAACGACCCTCCCTTCACAACCACTCATACCGGCGTGACGGCAAAAGTGAGAAAAGTATTAGGAAGAGAGAGTGACAGAGAGATGGAGGGGGAGCGAGGAAGTGAGGGAGGGCTTCTCTCTGTCTCTCATTCCTTTATTTCCCGGTTGTTGTGCAACAGGGAGAGAACAGATTCCTGAGCGGAGAGTCACGACTCTGTTGTAAAACTTACTGGCAACGGCTGGCCCGCTGTGTTTTTCTTTTGCTGTTTTCCTTACTTGCTCACTCACTCTCTCCGTTTGTCTCAACCCGTTATCAAAACCATGTGTTTTTGCGAATGTGTGTGTGTGCGCGCGCGCTCTCTGAGGTCTTTGAGGGACACAAGGGCCACAGGGGAGCTGAGGAGACGCGGGCTAAGACAGTAAATATCTAAAACCGTGTGTTATTATGGTTATTAGTTGCCTTCCATAAAAACTATATTGGCGAACAGATGTTTTACTTGATTTGTTTAGTACGAAATTCAACACACATATCAAGATACACTTTAAGCTACCTGGATCAGCATTTGTGTGTTAACATTCCGTTTTGATTCCTAATCGTGACTTTATTTTTAAATTAAGATAATAATATGTCTACAAGAGACTATAAATGAGAGACGGCGCATCATTAAGCATTGATCTTGGTTGGAGATTAAAGTTAGATGAAATGTTCAGATCACAAACTTCACATCTGGAAACAATCAACAGTGCGGTCCGCGCAGGCTTCAAAGAACACCGAGTCCTCGCAGCGTCGGACGGACAGCCCTCCTCAACCCGCCGCTCATTACGACCAATTGCGCCAGTTTAGACAACACGCTACCGCGATGTGTAACGCCTCTTCCTAGTTGTATGTAGTATGATGGACAGATAAGCCTACCAGTTGGTACGGTCCACTGGGTAGGCTGAACTATCCATCAATACAGCTGAGTGGACACTCCCACTTGTGATGTCACTAGAGGGTAGATCTTGACATGGCTTGTAATGGCTAATCCACATCCCACCTGGTAGTAAAATAGAGGCCCTTTAAATTTGCATTGGAGTGAAAAGGCCTAGCAAACCACAACATTGTTTTAACAAAACTCCCAGGGCTTGCTGTTTGAGCACCATGGCAAGTTTTCTTTTTAAGTCCTTGGGACAAACTCCCCTACACACGTTCTGCTCATGTTGTTATGTTTTTGGAGAATGCAGTCATTACATGTCATGATAAGTGCTAAGAGTGATGTGATATGATTCTACATGACACAAAAAAAAACACTAGACCAAAACTCACCATTTATTTTGTTGGTGTAACAAATATCTTCCCTGAGAAGGACTGAATACCTCATCAGTGCAAAAAGACAAAGTGAACCATAATGAATTGACTAAACCCTTGTCCTCTGCACACAAATTGGCTATGGAATCAATGCTATTGTCCTGTTCATGATGTTTCCATGGATTAATCAACATTGAAATGGTCACGGCACATTCTTTCCACATATGCGGGATGCGGGAATGAGGAGGTTTCTCTTTGATATTCAATCAAGTCTTACTGGAACCGGCTCAGGAAGTCCTTGTAGGTCTGCCTGTGAACAGAGGCGGCGGGCACAAAATGGCCACCAGGATGCGTCATAACCTCAGGATCCAAGAATGTGGGGAGGAGCTCCCTGCTCATGGCGTCGGATATGACCTGGTCATCCAGTCCAAACACGTGCAGGGAGGGGATCGACAGAGGGGAGCCGTAGAATGCCTGGTGCCCCTCGCAGGCACTGCGGAAGCCCGCCACCAGGATGGCGAAGCGGAAGCTGAGATGGGGCTCTGGGTGCTGTTCTTGGAGGGAGCAAAGCATGGCCACCAGGGCGGCCCCCTGGCTGAAGCCCAGGATGCCGTCGAATGGACCCAGCTCCTTCACGGCTTCCCTCACGGCGGCCACACTCTCATCGAGGCCCAGGCTGTCCCGACACGTCTGCTGGGCACTGAAGCTCCGCGCCTGGCTGTCAGAGAACCACCAGCCCCTGGAGTCCTGGTCCTCGCCGGGACCAGACACCGGGGTGCTCTTGCCGCCTTCTCTAGCTGATTGCATAGCAAAGCCATTCTTTTCAATGACATTAATTAATCATCAGACACAACTTAATATGTTATTTGACTCTCTATCACAGGTGTAAGCGTGCCTTAGGCTTGCTTTAGTGTTTACTTTTATGGCCTAGCTTTACCTTTTACAGTTAGAGTTCAGCCCCATGTAAACAGTCCATTAATCTATGTAGCAAATGTAACAGTTAATAGGGAAGGAAGATTACAGCGATATATCTTGAATACACCAACTATGCAAGTGCCTGGTCTCTTCTGCAGTTCCTTAATATTGCTTCAAGTGACGTTATTACTTTGTTATGCGCCATACTGACATTGGGTGTGTGTTTTCTTGGAGGGGTGTGCTGAGAATGACCCACCGCTGCAGACTTGGATTACACGGTGCGGTGCAGTCATATAAACAAGCTCCACTTGTTTCTTTAAAAGTTTCCGAAGAGCTCCAGTTTTCTCACGAAATGAGTTGCTGTTCTGACGGTAACCGTGGATGCATAATATCCTGAGGGGGTGTTGGGTTACAGACGCCATCATATAGAGTAGAAACTAAATTAAACTAATAGTCGTTAGAAGTAGCCAAACACAATCTATACAACTAGAGAGCGAAATGCAATCGAATTAACTTAAGTAAATGACGTCCCTGCATTCAGTGCCAAATTAATATAGCAACACTTTAAGAATAAAAAAGAGCAGATGTATTTATAAACAAGGAACCTTAATGCCTTCACGGCGCGTTCGCCTGTTAGGACCAGAGAAACGAGGCTGGAGTCACAAGGTTCCGCCTTCACTCCCGTCAACCCAAATGCTTCAGATCTATTGTATAACAAAACAACGTATACACATATTACTATTCAGGCTAGCCGAATATTTGTGTTTTCATTAATATGTTCGGTAACTGAATGAAGTGAATGAATGTTAACTGTTGATTTCCACGTTTGTCCAAACGGTGGCAGTGTTGCATCAGACATCTGCGCTACACCAACATCTTATATTAACTCTTATTATCTTATATCTCAAATATCTCATATATATCTCAATGATGTATGGGATGTATATATATATATATATATATATGGTGTTGTTTTCCATGTTAGAGTGATGCTCATGGCATGAGCATACGATATACATACACCCATAGATGCAGTAGCCTATATCCTACCCATTTATACAGTCCATGGTTACACTCATCTTTCTCTGAGGGCAATAGGCAGGCCTATATTGCCTAGAAAGAAAAGATAACTTGGGCTAGACTGATGTCTAAAAGCGACCAAGATCTTGATTGAACAAGTTTGTTGTTCTAAACATGTATAACATGCTTTAGATACTGAGGTCAATATGGTTAATATGCACTTGTGGAATATCAGTTTTATGAACAGATTTAATTTAAGTAAACAATAAATCTGTTTTATTTTCAATGTTGCCTTGACTAGATTAGACAAATTCTATAATATGGCATTAAGCAGTCCACTCAACGGCTTATTGTTTCTTGTGACTAACAAGAGGAATATTTTCCTAACATTTGTGTTATTTAACTAACCAGAACTAGCCATATATAAAATGATGAAATACAGAGACATAGGCCTAGACTTTATTAACTCATTCTTCTTGTCATGAACTTGAACAGTCTTTTCTTATTATGAACAACAGCGACCCCTATAGGCTCAGTATTACATGCAGCAGCCTATATAACGGCCTGTCTTCTTAATGATCTCGGCCTCTGTGCACATGCTCCTCATTACACGGGGAATATCATCCCTCCTCTCTACCTGTCACACACCGCTATCCTGCCACGCTGCCTGTGAAGGCCTGTGGCGAACACTCGTTGTTAGCAGCAATACCAGTGAGCTTTAGAAAGGGACATGTCGGTTGTCCTGTCTCATCGCGCCCCTTTGCAAATCACTTTTACCGCCGCTATTGAAAGTGTTTATCTTTTTACGTTCAATTCCAGAAACCACCATCTAGGGACCCTTGTGTGTACAAACGGAGGGCCTGTTATTATGCTGTTTTACAAAGTAGTGTGATAACAGAGCCCATCGTTAGACTGTATGCATCACTAGATGTGTTTTTCATTTGTGAAATCCTGAAAAGGTTAGTTTTTAGTCTATTCATGTGTTAAGTCAGGCCAAGACCTCTATGCTCAACATTCTGTCTCCTTCAAAAATGTGTTTATACATATCTGTGTATGTGGTGTATTTTTCTTTAACTTTATTTGATATAGAATATAATCTAAATCATACATTAATATGATATGAGTGAATATGATATATTGAAATATGATTGAATTAAATATGAATATGATATTATGATTAATATCATAATAAAATATATGATATTTTATTATGGGTTATCAAAAACTCTGCAGTTGCATTGACTTTGACCCCTTTGGGAGTGGGTGGCAGGCAAGCAATCAAATCCAGGATTTACAGCACTACACCATTTTGCACATGCCCGTTTGAGATGCGTAGATGCACATGTTTGATCATTGTGCAGCACTCATGTTTTGCTGCGCAAAAGTGTTTGGCTCCTTCCTGAGCGTCTTATTTGTGTAGCACCTAAGTTAACCATCTTCACCCAGACCGAAATCCGAACTCGATTCTTCAAAATGTATTTTATTATTTAAGAAGCAGCTTAATACTGATTGACTCACAAAAGCGGGAGACGGAGCTGAGCCGCGTCAAGCTGTGTGTGTCTGGGAACAGGCGATAGCATCTGAAGCCGCGGGAGTCAGGACTGACAGGCGCACATTAAAATTGTGAGAAATCTGTCAAGTCGCAGTGGAAGTGGACTGATGGAACCCATGGGGGGCTGGTCTGGAAAATAGTTAACATTTTTCTTATTGACGCAAAATAGCTGCTTTGCCAAATCCTTTCAAAAGCCCACAGACATTTTTTGTTTCCCTTCCTCGTGGGCAAAAAGTCGCTACTGAAAGTCAAAGTCAATTTCTGGAGTGAGGATGTGTTTGAATGGCTTGTCAATGGTAACATTTCATGCATTTAGAGCCCCCCCCCCCCCCACACACACACACACAAATGCTCTGTGGTGTCTGCAAGAACATCATTACCTGCCCCATCAAGGTGTTCACATTCACAGTTCTGAGCAGTTCTGTGCAGTCCTAATGCCCCCACTTCATGTTCCCAGTGGTTACAATGATCCACAAGGTGAAATGGACGACATATCTAGATGTGGTTGTAATGATAATAGATACTATTTAATGTTCACATGGAGCAGAAGCAAAAAATCCAGGCAGCGGCAATCTCATCTTATTACCCCACGTTTGCCAAAATCATTACACATGCCAACACATGCACTTGTTAATCATGTCATTATCTGTGTCCTATTAAATTACTCAAATGGAATGACCTCAATAGAAAATATGTCAATGTGAAATGCCTCAAATGTAGCCTATAAAAAACCCCCCAATGTGCGAATTCCAGTGTGAATTATATTAGTTCTGTACCATGTGTTTCATCATGCCATATGTGTTTCTTGTATGTTTCTTATAGATATTTTGCTCTGCTGCATATGGGTACCCTACTTGCTGCGACTCCATCTGTTCCCCGTGTTTCACCATACAACAAATGACAACATACTACTCTGAATGCATTGAAGTACTCTTGGGCAAGAGCCAGCGTTTCCTCAGAAGTACCACTTCATGGTGGAACCTGTTTTCTAGACCCGCAGGTCTCGGTAGAAATCGAGATCTGTCATCCCCAGTTATAAACAGACGCTGTGATGTGTGCGGAGTGGGTGCGGAACCAAACGCTGCCGCCCGCAATACAGGGATTCTTAAAGTTATCGAACGATAACCACTAGGTCTGAAACAGACTAATTGGAAGGGAAAAAACAAATAATACTTCACAAGGAACAACCTCTCTGATCGCCCCGGAAGCAGGTGCAACAAACAGAAAACTGGAGTAAAAAACACGAACCAAAAACACACAGAGCAGAGCTCTGGAAAAAATACTAAGAACTAGAAAAACTAGTCAGGCGCACAAAATAATAAACACAGAGCAACACTCTGAATATAGCCTATAAAAAAGAAATGTCACTCGAAGTAAACACGCTTTCTTGATTAGAAGGAGAGATCTCAATAAGAGAAACACTAACAAGGAACCTAACTGCCTCACGCCGTGTAACCACGACGTGAGGCAGAAGCAACAAAACCAGAGGGCTGCTTAAATAGCTACTGCCTAATGAATAACTGAATACAGGTGAGCTCTGAAACAGAGTGACAGTGACCGAAACTGAATGAACTAGCAGTCATCAAAGGTAAAGACAAGACCCCCCCCTCTAGGGGGCGGCCCCAGACGACCCCTTGGAACCATGCCTGCGAAAGTCCTGAATAAACTCAGGATCCAATATGTTCCTGGCCAGGACCCGACATCGCTCCTCAGGGCCGTAACCCTGCCAGTCCACCAGATACTACACACCCCTGCCAACCCGTCTACTGGCCAGAATACGTTGCACCGTATAAGCAGGTTGACCCTCAATGAGACAGGGAGGAGGCAGAGGCTTATCCACCGGGGCCAACGTGCTCACAAGAACCGGCTTTAACCGAGAGACGTGGAATGTGGGGTGTACTTTCATTGAAGCAGGTAGCTGAAGGCGCACGTGACAGGGTTGATCCTCTGGGTGACCTTAAATGGTCCCATGAAACAGGGAGCGAGTTTACGGGACTCAACCCTTAACAGGAGATCCCGTGGATCCAGTGGGTGAGCCACACCCGCTGTCCCACACTATATAACAGCGCTGGATGACAGTGTCTGTTGGCGAGTTGCTTGTGCCGGGCCGAAGCGCACACAAGAGACGAGTGCACCCTCCTCCAAGTGGTGCAACACTGCCGAATAAAAGCCATGGCGGACGGGACCCCATGTCCTTCTCCTGTTCCGGGAATAATGGAGGCTGGTACCTAAAACTGAACCTCGAATGGCAAGAGCCCCGTGGAGGCACTACGCAAGGTGTTATGTGCGTATTCCACCCAGGCGAGATGTTGACTCCAGGTGGAAGGGTTGGAGGAAGCCAGGCAACAAAGCGTATTCTCCATGGACTGGTTGGTATGCTCCATCTGGCCGTTAGTCTCAGGATGGAAACTTGAAGACTCACCAATGCACCCAGGAGAGCACAGAACGCCTTCCAGAACCGCGTGGCAAACTGGGGTCCTCGGTCAGACACCACGTCCTAGCAAATGCCATGGAGTCGGAAGACATGGTCGACCACCAGTTGGGCGGTCTCTGTGGCAGACGGTAACTTAGGGAGTGGGATGAAATGAGCCGCCTTGGAGAATCTGTCCACTAGACCGGTAGACCGGTCACAAAGTCCATGGCAATATGGCTCCAAGGGCAACCAGGAACGGGCAGGGGACGAAGCAGCCCGGACAGTGGTTGCTGTGACCCCTTATTCCGGGCACATACGGGACAGGCTGAAACAAACTCCCAGACGTCCTTTGCCATCCCAGACCACCAGAACCGTCTGGCCAGGAACTCGTGGGTTCTGTGAACTCCCGGATGTCCCGTCAGCTGGGAGAAGTGACCCCATTTCACAAACCGGGATTGCATACTGGACGGCACAAATACCTGGCCCGGAGGCCCATTACCCGGATCAGGTTCCAAACGCTGAGCCTTCTGTACAGCAGACTTGACTCGTTCCACATCACTGGAGCCACAATCTGAGCTGTGGGAACGATGGGTTCAGGCGGACGTTCGTCGTCTGACCCATCGTGTATGCGAGAAAGCGGACGATAGGTCAGGATGAAGTTGAACCTTGAGAAGTATAACGACCAGTAAGCCTGCCGCAAATTGCGTCATTTGGCGTTCTGAATATACTCAAGGTTTTTATGGTCTATCCACACAGTAAAGGGGTGTTCAGCCCCTTCCAGCCAATGCTGCCACTCCTCCAGTGCCAGCTTAACAGCCAACAACTCCCTATCACCGACATCATAGTTCCTCTCTGCCGGAGTACCGGGAGTAGTAGGTGCAAGGATGTAACTTCTGGTCGTGAGGCGCACGCTGGGACAGGATAGTCCCTACTCCCACCTCGGAGGCATCGACCTCCACCACGACCGGCAGAGACGGGTTGGGAGTGGTCAAGATGGGCTCTGAGCTGAACCTTTTCTTCAGCTCTTTAAAGGCAGCATCCACTTTGGAATTCCATTGGAAACGTGAGGGAACAGTTTTCTTGGTCAGTGCGGTAATGGGAGCGATCACCGTGCTGAAGTTGCGTATAAATCGCCTATAAAAATGTGCAAACCGCAAGAACCGTTGGACCTGCTTGACAGACTCGGGTGTGGACCAGTCCAATACCGCAGACACCTTCTTAGGATCCATTTCAATCTTTCCCTTATTGGGGTTCAATCGAACCCCAGAAAAGGAACAGCCTTAGCATAGAAAACACATTTCTCTGCCTTAACAAATAGACATGCATCCAAGAGATACCGTAAGACCTGACAGACATGATCGATGAGCTCAGGAAGGGACCTGGAAAAAATCAATATATCGTCCAGATAAACCAACATTTTCCAACATCTCCCTGAGCACATCGTTCACCAGTGCTTGGAAAACCGAGGGGGCAGTCGTGAGGCCAAATGGCATGACCAGGTATTCATAGTGGCCACTGTGGGTATTGAAGGTGATTTTCCATTCGTCGCCCTCACGGATACGCACCAGGTTATATGCGTTCCAGAGGTTGAGCTTGGAAAAAATGGACGCCCTCTGTAATTGATGCATGGTCTCAATCCCCCCCCGTCTTTCTTTCCTACAAAAAAGAAGCCCAAACCAGCAGGTGATGTGGAGGTTCTAATAAAGCCGTTGGCTAAAGCTTCTTTAATGTATTCGTTCATGGCTGAACTCTCAGGGGCCAACAGCGAGTATAATGACCCACACAGAGGAATACTACCAGGTTGTAATTCAATGGCGCAGTCATAAGAAAGCCACAGAATTGTGGCTTTTTGTTTGCTAAAGACTTCACTAATGCCGCTTTTCCACTATCATGCCGTGCCATACCGGAACCCGTGCTCATCCGTGCTTTTCATGTTTCCACTACCACCCATGGCAATGCAGTTCAGTTCAATGCACAGTCATCACCATGGTAGGACTCCGCCTCTCTTGCGCTTCGGCTAATGGGGAACATAGTGGGAAGTACCATGGAAGGGTGGTGCGGGTGCACATTACTCCGCTCGCGGTTGCGATTGTTGACGTGCTGAGAATATGTGCGAGCAGTGCTCGATTGCCCGTGACCCGTGAAATGTATCTTTATCTCCATTTTTTTTTTCAAATCAAAATTGTCTGGGAGCCATATGCCATCACCAGAAGAGCCATATATGGCTCGCGAGCCATAGGTTCCCGACCGCTGCCCTAGAAGGTAGTAATCAATATCAGTTCCACCAATGTTCCTTGTGTGACCCAAGAAAAGGTTTCCACTGCTGGCTAGCTCCCACAGCTTTGACACACGGAGAACACAAGCATCATGCATACTCCCTGCTAACCCTGTGAAGACATTCCAGAACAGTCCCTTTCCATCTACAATGGCTTGCAGGATGATGGAATGCCAGCCCTTGCGGTTGAAATACTCACAGTGGTATTCTCTTGGTGCCAAAATGGGGATGTGAGATCTGTCAATAGCACCAACACATTGTGGAGCCCCCCATCTCTGCTCGAAGAAGCCATTTCCTCTAACTTCTCCTGGGTTGGAAGACGAATCAGTTCTGGTACTAGTATCTCTTGTACAGCAGCGCAGAAGTCTCACACACACCAGAACACCATTGTGATACCGACACCAAACAGATGCGAAATGCTTCTGTAGTCGGAGTTGGTCACCAGTTTCCACAGTGCCATGGCTACTCTTTTGTTGAGGGGGACACACAGATGGAAGGCTGTGTCCTGTCTCTCCATTGCTGGCCGTAGTTTATGGCAAAGATACAAAAATGTTTCTTCCGACATTCGGAAATTCTGTACCCACTGAGCATCGGTGAAACCCGGGACCACAACTTCCCACCACTCGTTAGCTCTGTTGACAGCCCAAGCAGACGGGGCGCTGCGATGGGTTACCAAAAACTGAAGAATCTGAAATAAATGAGAGGTAACAGAAGTGTTTTGTAAATTCAGAATAAACCCAAAGGCAGTCGTAATGTTACTAGCTATAGCTGGCAAGGATAACAAAACCTACCTTTGTTCTTTGTTTACGCCGATGAGCAAAGCCAATATCGTCGCTCCTTAGAATTGTCTGCATGCGTCTTTCTCTCCTCACTCCTCCGACTCAATCGCTTCCACTCTGTTTTGGCATTTTTCATGATATCTACGGTTAACAAAAAAACACATCCCGACGAAAAAGTAGAGCAGACCTTCCAGTTCCTCCATCGCGTTGTGTTGTCTAGTCAATTGTACGTCGTCACCACTGTGGCGTGCTCCTGTGACACTACTCCGCTTAACTGTGTGCCGTACCTTACTGTACCGGGCCGGTCAGTGGAAAAGCGGCATAAGATCAGCGTAGTCTGTGGGAACACCTGAAGGGAAAGGAAACAAATCTGTACCCATAAGTTCCATGACCTCCAAGTGGGCAGAATCAACTGATTCGGGTATGGTGAACTCCTCAGCAGAACCGTCACCAGACAGAGTTTCCAAATCAAACCATGGGTCCCAGTCTAAACTCTCCCCTGAAGGTTGGTAGGGCACTTCATGGTCTGAAAGACTGGGTGCCTCCTCCTCGGTAAGAGGACTAACCCCGTGCAGACTGCTGTCAACTTGCATCAGCTTGTCAGCCCGATCAAGCAAGGGTCTGGGAGCTGGAATGGAAGCTGTGGGCGTAACCACATCAGGAGTGGTACGATTTCTTTTATCACGTCTCTCCCACTCATGTTCCCTAATGCGATTGTCAATTCTAATGGCTATAGAAACTAAAGCGCATTGGTAAACAGTGACATAAGAGGTCTCTCATCCCAATGAGTGGGTCTGCCTATGCAAGTGCAGAACCCGTCAACAGTGACAAAATCAACGCTACATGTGATTTTTCGTACTGGTACTGAGGGTTATGCGTCAAAGAAGATCTGGCATTGGTTAAGAAACCTCTGGCACCTACCGGCTTTACCACTGTATCGCCCAAACAGCAACTGCAGTTTGGGCTCAGAGTGAGTGGATGGAGCTGTAGGCGGGATGAGAAGGGGAGTTGGTAATGCTTCAGCATTAGGCATACTGGAGCTTTGTGCTTGTATACCGTCAGTAATACTAACCAACTTGTCAACACTTTCAGCTAAACCCCTCAAGGCCTCAGCCTGTTGATGCAACTGATCGTGCAGTTCTTTTGTTGCATCTCTCGAAGTAAACACGCCTTCTCGATTAGAAGGAGAGATCTCAATAAGAGAAACACTAACAAGGAACCTGACGTGAAACGTTACCGGCTTAGTGTAACCACGACATGAGGCTGAAGCAATGAACAAAGCCAGAGGGCTGCTTAAATAGCTACTGCCTAATGAATAACTGAATACATATGAGCTCTGAAACAGAGTAACAGTGACCGAAACTGAACGAACAGTGGCCTCTAGCAGTCATCAAAGGTAAAACCTTGACAGACGCAGTGCGCAGCACGGTATAGTATTCTAGTATTAATTTGTATTCATAGTATTCTACTCAGAGACCTGGATCCCCTTTTGAGATGATTTGATGATTTCATTATTTTAATTAAAAACAGACACTCGTTTATAGCACTAATTGCATTATGCAATAGTTTGACGTGAGACATTGACATGTGGCATGGCCCGTCTTGTCCACCCCTGGGGGGGGTCTGACCTAAAACAGCACTCAGATCAAAATCTCCAAAATCTCCCGGCACTGGAGGAGACATGGTTGGCATATGCGGGCATCTAAACACACACCACTGCTCTTCCATGATGCGCCACTCCCAGTAAACCGGGTTGTTTGTTAAACCAACAGTATACAAAACCAACGTGACACCCGAAGGTGCCAGCGGGACCCCCCAGACAGCGTAGCACCCCAGACAAAAGGCAGCCACCAGGAAAGATGGATTGAGAAGAAACGAGGCTAGACACATGGTAGGCAGAGGCAATGAAGGATGGCTGGAGATGGAGGTGGATGAAATGAGCGATGGAAGGTTATTGAAGAAACTTCAGATGTTGCATTTGTGGACCAAACATGGACCTCCTTCTCACAGTGCCTGGGAGGAGATGAAGGGAACTGTTTGGAGGCTGTGCTATTTTGTCAAAATATAATGAGAAATAAATCCCATCGCACTGTGAACGTAATAAAACCCTAAGAAAAATGATCCGCCACACTTGCACTCTCACATACAACACACACACACACACACACACACACACACACACAGCCACACACACATACAGACACACACACACACACACACACACACACACACATGCACACACACACACACACAGACACACACACACACACACACAGACACACACACACACTTTTCAATTCATTATTCCTCCCAGTCTTTTTGTGACTGTGCCAGACATGGTGTGCAGTCAGGAAAGAGGAAGAGCTTCATAAAGTACCACTGTCACTGCAGAGGGAGATAGAGAGAGAAGGGAAGAGAGAGAGAGAGAGAGAGAGAGAAAGTGAGAGAGAGATGTAGAGAGAGATATACAGATGGCCAGGACAGAATGTAAAGGACAAAAACACAGGGGTCTCACAAGTCAAGAGGTTTGCACGTACGCATGCAAGCACACACACACACACACACACACATGCGCACACACACATGCACACACGTGCACACACACACACACACACACACAGATAGTGAGTAAGAGAGTGAGAGAGACTGTATCCATCCGGTGGGACAGAGCCTGCAGAACATCAACAGTGTTCCTCATTCCCTCCTCTCCATCATGTGACTTCACTCCCCTCCCTCGCCAGGGCTGGCCCACCCCTGATTGTGTCTGTCTCCCAGAGGGGAGGTTGCACTAGTTCTTACTGGGGGAGCCACGCTGGGTCGGGCC
>OMKN01072943.1:0-12730 GCA_900302345.1 Melanonus zugmayeri
CGATGCTATCTTATAGATATCTTTCAGTCTGAAGTGTCTCTGACTTAGTGTGCCACTGCAGGCAAGAACACCTGGTGGAATGTTTCCATGCCAACAGTGCAGCACAAAACACTCTCAATTCATGTATTTTCTTTCGCCCGTATTAGATTTGTGGTAATTGGAAACCTGTCAAGTCAATCAAATAACTGTGCTGATAGCTGGCTCCAAAATTCAATGCAGAATCAATGTATCAATCATTATCGTGTATCGTTTAGTCATGCGTTTACTCTGGATGCTGCAATTTGTTTGGAGACAACAGGCACACACAAACTTTGTGCCTGTGTAGACACACACACACCCTCTAGCATATACACATCTGCATACTATTAAGAATCTAATTATAACAACTAACAGCTAATTATTTTCAATTTTCAGAAGCAGTATCCTAAAGTGATGCACATACAGTGTGTGTATGTGTGTGTGTGTGTGTGTCATTGTTCTTGGTTCACATTTACGTATACATGTATATGCACATGTCTGTACAATGTAATAAAAACTGATTGTCTCTTAATTGGATCAACGACAAACACACATGCACTTCTACAGTAATAAATAAAGATATATATGAGATTGAAATTAAAACACATTGGCTTTAGTTGTTATGCATGAGTATAGGCTATGCCATGAATAATGCTTGTAACTATCACATTATTAAAGTATTGTGCGTCACCTGTGCGCCTACATGTGTGATAATATAGAAGACACAGTAGAAATATCATGATCCAAAAATGTGATGTTTCCATTAGGAAGTTAATTTAATCCGACATTAAAATTGAAAATTAAAAAAATAAATGAATTAAAATTGGACTATTAACCTATGGGGCTGATTAAAAAAACGTATTAGAGTTTCTATTAGGATTAATTGAGCTCTCTTTAGTAGATATACTGTTCAAATTTACATATGAGCTCGTATTCATAAAAATAAAAAAATAAAGTCCATGAAACGTCTTCAACATCAAGAATGACCAAGGCGTTTAATGGGCCGTGTTTTCTTTTCTCCTAGAGCACTGCTGCCATCTAGTGTCTCTCTTAGGCTACTAAATATCTACAACATCAAAACATATTAATCCAGGGGGACATTTGTTGTGCTCTTCAAGATAAAAGGACTGTGAAAAAAAATTGGGCAAAAAATGCATGTGCTTCCAACCAATAATTGCATTGCAAATAAACACTTTTCACAATAAGTTACACCAATAAGCAATAAGCTTTTCATATGCTATATAGGCCTCAACTAAAGGCCTATAGCCTATAATATGAAGAACAGTATTCCTGTAGAATATGAAAGGAATATGGACCAGTTGACTAAATGATTTCAACCACAGGTATTGCATGACCGGAACGTTTCGATATAGTTGCTACAATCATTTAAACACCCGTTTAAACACCTGAGCGCGTCTCATAACGTCTTCACGCGTCTGCGACAACGGCGTCTGATAGCGTCGCCCTCGCGCGGTGTCGGCGGTCCTGTGCGTCAAGACAAACGCCGTCGCCCGATTGGTTCAGCGCGGTGGATATCCGGTCGTTTCGACGCGTCGTGTCGACTCCACACAACACGGAACTTGAACGTAGCGCGAAATTCTACGCAAAAACAAAGAGTTGAGACAAATGGACGAGTTCGACGAGCGACTCGCGGAAGAGGTCCGCAAACACCGGCGCCTGTACGACAACGCGTGTCCGTCCCGCAAAAACAGCAAGGCCACGATGGCGACGTGGAAGGCGATCGGCAACGCGGTGGACGAGGACCCGACCGTGTGCATGCGGCGGTGGAAGGCGCTGCGGGATAAATTCGTGCGGCTGAAGAAGAGGATAAAGACGAGGAGAGTCGCGTCGCCCCCCGGAGGGTCCGAGGGGGCCAAGGCGGTCGTCCACGTGATCCACGAAAAGTTGTCTTGGCTCAACGAGCACGTGACGCACCGCGCCGTCACTAGTCATAAAAGAGAGGTAAGGTGGGTGTGCGTGTTGTCCCGCGTCTCCCTGATTTGTCTCCGGCGTTAGGACCCAGAGAGGACTTGTCTCCTGGGTCCTAAAACAAGGACTTTTGTTTGAATCATTTGGCTGCAGAGAGACAGTGAGAACAGTGTGTCGGCTGCAGCAAAGGGCCGCTTTCATATTTCTGATTCTTCATAGCATCATTAATATAATGCAGTGCAGAACGAAGCGAGCACTTTTCGTTACACACACTTTGCATAGGCTACACAAACACATCTATTAATATATACACAACAATGCGCTGGACATTGAGAAATGTACATGCACACTTCACACACGGATCTAATAGGCTCTTGCGTGTTGTTATTTACTGTTATGGCGTACATTCATTACAAGGTCGGTGTCTTGTCTTCTTTAAAAAGGTAAAGATCAGGCCCAAGCGCGAAGATAACCACCTCCACGACTCCGGTGCCATCACAGATATGGAGCAGTCGTCCGAAGCGATGCCAAGTGAGGCTGAGGAGTGCGACGAGTTGGATGAATGCAGGCCGCCTACTCACGCGTTTAAACCACAGATCGACGGTAAGAGGAAAACGGACAATACCGAAAACGCGGACAGTGTGAAACGTTTCGAGGTCCTCGACGGCCACGCGGAGCGGCACAGCCAAGAGGACGCGTATGACCGCTATACACAAACTGTGGCGGATTTTATGCGTGGACTGTCCCGCCGGCGCTGTGTCATTTTCAAGAAACGTCTCAATGACCTGATGTATGAGATGGACTTGGAAGAGCTGGATGACTTTGCTCAAAGTTAGAATGCAGCTGGGAGATTTTTTTTGTACAGTAGGAGACGAACACCAATTCGTTCTAATAAAGCATTTTTTTGTTTAGCTTTTCATCTAAATGGGTGTTTCAAAGATCTGCACATCTGTTAATCACATTGTTATAGTATCTTGATGACAGAACGTTTACAATAAAAAGGCATTTCTACTTCGTACCCCAATAGGCCTGCACTGACAACCATACAAAAAAGAGAAAAGATTTTTGTGACTACATCTTAAATTAGTGAATGGGTTTATCGTTCAAGTTAATATCGTAAAATCGATAATTATTCAAGTGTATATGCATGCAAACAAGTTAAGGTATTTGAAAAAAACCACAAGCCTTCTGAAAACAAATCAGTCTGTAGGACTGTCACACCACAACACACCCGACTATCCAACATCCCTATTCTATCAAACCACACCCAAAGTGTTTCGTGTTTGAAACAGACACTGTATAGGAAATACATTTTGTACTTGTGAAAGACCAGAACCTAATACCTACCCTAACGGCACTTTCAAAAATGTTAAATGACCACCAGCTGTGCTTCAACTACATACCACAGTCCAGGTGCACTAGACTAGAGCACACTTCATCCAGTGACAGTGTATATCGTTCAACATAAAATAAAGCCAAGCAGTACCCTTCCAAAACATGCAACCTTAAATGTGACACCTGCCAATACATGTTTACCTGAAGTTTGCAGTCTAAAGCCATATTTATATTGAGGGCTATACCACAGACAGCTCTACAATACCCATTTAGCATTTGAGTAAATAAATCCCAATCAATATAAAGCCATTCCATTTCAACTCAATGAAAATGAATAATTCACAGAAGTGACCCAAAGCCCTACAATAAAACGGGTGGCGTGCATACATAACGAATGAAAGACCAAAAACAGAGGTCATTACAAATAGACACAAAGACGAGGGTTAGGACAAAAGAACAAATTTATTTTCAGAACTGAATCATCCCATCCCGGCTTCTCCTTCAGATTCTGTGACCCTGACGAGGAATCGCCATCGTCAACACATTTAGTCCAACTGTTCAGGGAAGGAAAAAAATAAAACACTAGTCAACACTAGAAAGCTACACATACGAATTAAACGAACCATGATATAGGCCTATACACGTGTGCTCGATTATAGTACAGGACAATATAGTGGTTCAATACCATTGTGTGTGTGTATTATAACGCAAGGAGCGCACTGGAAACAAAACGTACCTTCACGAAGCCGATGTCCTTCGCGTATTGCCTGAAGCACTGACGGCACATGTTGAGTCCGTATTTACGGATGAGACCATGTCTGTTAGAGCAGACCCGGCTGCAAACGAAAAGGAACAAGTTTAATGACACACACCACTGATGTTCTGAGCCATGTCTCGGGATTATGAACAATAACTTCATCATCATCATACTGAACCTGGTCCACTATCATATCCCACTTCCGGCGAACAAATCAATACTGGACTTTTTGTCGTAAACTCCCAATACTAATACCAAACACAGTTTAATAGCTTTCGAAAACATTTTTTTTATAAAGTGAACTAGTCCCGAGGAAATGTGTAACAAGTGGAATTAAAGAGGCGGGCGCAGGCGTAGGATTTGTGCATCCCCGCTTCGCCGCCATGTTAGTTATGTAGCTTCCATGTGGCTCACGGTTGGACGGCCGTTTTCGGTGCACACAACGCGGTCAAACACAACGAATCCACTCGTACGGCGACGCGCGCCATTAAACATCCCTAAATACGATTAAAACTAACCAGGATCGGGATCCTTGGCCGAATTTTCTAGGGTGACTCCAATAGAGCTGCTGATGGCCCATCTTGTCTCTCTCGCTCGAGTGTCGGAAAGGAAGGAAAGGGGGCCGCGCCTGCGCACATTAAACAGCCCCTTAATGTTGGTCGCTGGTGGTCGACGCGCGCAGCGCCCCTAGTGGATGGCGGAGCTATCTGTTTGGTCAGGCGTTTGGGTGACCTGCATCCACCAGATCTGCACTTTATGTACTCATTGTGTTTCTATTTTAATTTCTTTATTGTGCTCTGTGTCTTCTAATATGTATTGTGTTCTTAACTTTGCACCTGGTCTGCATTTCTTTGTATTTATTGTGTATTTATTTTATTTTATTTCATGTATTCTTTATCTCTTATTGTGTTTTTTAGCCTTGCACCCCCTGTAAAGCACTTTGTGACCAATGCCTGTGAAAAGCGTTTTATAAATAAACTTTACTTACTTACTATAACACTTTAGTACCGCTCCACTGACGCTAGAGGGCGCCGTAGCCTGTACATTAGGACGGCAGTAAACAAGTGAGGAGATCTTGTGCGTGTTGTACTTTTTTGTCTTTTCTTTTTGTAGTACTTAACCTCCGTTCATGTTTGGGTAACTAAACTTCAGTGGGTTAAATAAAGAAATACCCCCAGGTCTTAATAGCTGTTTTTTAACTCCACATACCCTTCACACGAGTGGATCAAAAATTCTAATAGATGATTCAATTAAATAGATTGAAATTAGATGGTTTGCTATTTATTTATTTATTTATTGAAGCATCTTTGGTTACTGTTTTATACAGTCTATGCCCCGTTACAATAATACAACAAACGAGTTCAGCATTGGGTACAATTATTGTAGTTTTATTGTTTTTTATTGCTACTTTTTCTCACTCCTCTAGGCTTTGGCTGGAGAGAACTGTCAGCCAAAATAACTCAACAGTGGATCATACCACTAGTTCCCAATGCAGCTGCTGTCAAACCAAATCATATCTTGATGTTATGTTTTCACTTACGTCGTGGATGTGTTTAGGCAAGACGTGTCATCATTGCCAATATCGGATTTACTGGAAATTTCTCCTAATTTGACAGATTCATGGATCTATATTTTATCATCTGAATCTGGGTAAGAAAAACGATTTTTTTTCTAAAGCAGCACCCAGTTCCATGGTAGGCTACATTCAATATTTGATCAAGATGATTAAAATATACCTAAACCAAAGACATACGTTCAATGAAATCATAGAAATTATAGTATGCCCTATGTACAGGGCAGAGAAGCTGTTTTTCATTTGTGTTTCTGTATTTCTGTATAGGCTACTGTCTATTAATTCACTATAGAAACAACCGTGTCATTATTATTATATAAATATTTTGTAGGCCTATGCATACAAAAGGCGACTGTTGTACTTTTTATTTTTAAATATTAAAATATTAAAATTACATTAAAATGACATATTCGTTGTTAATTAATAACGAATAATGAATAATGAATAATAATAACAATACTAATAATATTAATTTGTATTATTATTATTATTATTATTACTATTACTATTACTAATACTACTACTACTAGTAGTAGTAGCACGTTTTGTAAAACGAATTATAATACGTTGTATTATATGTATATTACATATGTGTTTATTACATGTATTGGGCGCTGTGTCGCGGTGCATTGTGGGCCGGAGGAGGCAGCAGGTTCCGTGTTTGTTGTTTTCTAGCGGGCTGCTGGCGGTGAACCCACCCAGACATCCGACACGGGGGGTGACAGGGAACGAGGAACATGGGAATCTCACGTTAGATCATTGATGATTCTTTCCTTCGCCGATCTGCACTCACACTTCAGGTTTAGGTAAATCATTATTGTTGTTATTAGTATTATTAGTAGTATTAGTATTTAATGGGGTTTCGCTGTGTTCGGGAGGCTGCTCGGCGGTAGCTCGTCGTGTCCTGTACCGTAGTGTAGTAGTGAACAACGCTCTCTTTGTGTTGTATTGTCTTTTTGGGGGTTTTAAGGTGTCTTGCCAATCGCGTGTTCCTATTTTAAAGTGAAACAAGGCGGTTTACGGTTAAAATAGATCTCCGTGAGACACGGGACTGACACCGCAGTCGGACGGCGGGTCTGTTCTTATCTGCTAACGTAGGACAGTAAATATCGTATGGACGTTAAAACACTTGTTTTCCACTTGCGTTACATCGATTATTGGCCTAAAAACGATACACGGGATGCACCGCGAATGCACACTTGCGTCCTATACATGTTGGATCTGAGCAAAGCTTGTTTTCAGCTTTGAAAATCATTCAGTGAAACGCAACGCAACCCTTCTGCCATAGTTAGCGTCCACATAGATGGACGTTTAGGACGAACACTCGCAATAGGCCTAAAACACAGGGTGTTTATCAGTCAAAAGTGTGTGTGTGTGTGTGTGTGTAGCTGTTAGTGAAGAGCCTGCAGGTTAGGAAGACTGATCACGGATACCTTCCTACCTCTGTACCCAAATGATGGCTCTTGAAATGTATAGCATTAGGTTGCTTCAACTGTGATATATCTAATTGCGTTTGATTGTGTTTTCAATTTCAGTGGGTCCATGCACACTGCTAACCTGCTGCCACCCAGAAACCAACATGCCTTATGGACCATTCATCTGGAACCACAGACGTTCCAGATAAGTCCATGTTTACATTCCAACAGTTCTCATTGCCACCACTAAGCATCTAAGGAGGCTCTTCTATACCATCACTCCTTGGTCCTTTTTCCAAAGCCCACTGGCGTTGTCCATCCGAGAGCCTCTGCAATTCACTTTGTCCTTAAACCCAAGTCGGCCCTGCACTGGCGAGAGGCTTACTGCCTATCATGAGATTCCGAATCTACAAGAGGAAGGTGGTGATACTGACTGTGGTGGTTGTCGTCTGTGGCCTTGCTTTCTGGAGCAGTGGGAGACAGAAGAAGACCAACGACAACAGCAGCAGCAGCGATGACGACGACGGCGGATCGATCCCCAAGGATGTAGAGGCTGTTCGGAGAGGTAGCAGCAGCAGCAGCAGTAGTAGTAGTAGCAGCAGTAGCGTTAGCATCAGCAACAGCAACAATAACCACCAGGCACAGGCTACACCCACCGTCAGCCGCCAGCCCGTGCTCGTTCCCGTCATCCAAGCCAATGAGAGTCATGTGGACAAAGACAAGGACAAAGGAAAATCCCTGCCGCGGCCAGACGTGGACAACGCCACCATGGTCTACCGCGGCATCGTCTTCCAGCTCAACTTTGACCAGACGATAAGAAACGAGGAGAGGTTCAAGGCGGCGCGTCGAAAGGATGACCTGGTCGTGGTGGTGCAGGTCCACAATCGGCCGGACTACCTTAAGCTCTTGATTGACAGTTTGCGCAAGGCCGAGGGAGTGGAGAGCATACTGCTGATATTCAGCCATGACTTCTGGTCCCCGGAGATCAACCGGGTGGTGGCCTCGGTGGACTTCTGCCAGGTCCTCCAGATCTTCTTCCCCTTCAGCATCCAGCTGTACCCCCAGGAGTTCCCCGGTAATGATCCACGGGACTGCCCCAGAGACATCGCCAAGAAGGACGCCTTAAAGCTGGGCTGCATCAACGCAGAGTACCCCGACTCGTTTGGCCACTACCGCGAGGCCAAGTTCTCCCAGACCAAACACCACTGGTGGTGGAAGCTGCACTTTGTGTGGGACAGAGTGCGCTCCCTGAAGGACCACGCCGGCATGGTCCTTCTACTCGAGGAGGACCACTACGTGTCCCCGGACTTCCTGCACGTCCTGAAGCTGATGACCGCCCTGAAGGGGGAGCAGTATTCTGACAGCGACGTCCTCTCGCTGGGCAGCTACAGCCACATCGGCTACTCCAGCAAGGCCAACAAGGTGGAGGTGAAGGTGTGGAAGTCCACGGAGCACAACATGGGCATGGCACTGGGCAGGGACGTCTACCAGAAGCTGGTGCGGTGCACCAACGACTTCTGCACCTATGATGACTACAACTGGGACTGGTCCCTGCAGCACTTGACCGTGGGGTGCCTGCCCGCCTACTGGAAGGTGATGGTCAGTGAGGCGCCGCGCGTCTTCCACGCCGGCGACTGCGGCATGCACCACAAGAAGGTCGCATGCATGCCGTCCAGCCAAAAGACCAAGATAGAGAACATTCTGCAGAGCAGCTCCAACCAGCTGTTCCCAAAGAATCTCCTCATCACTAAGAGACTGCCGGCGAATGGGGCAGGCGGAGTGGCCCCTCACGTTAAAAACGGGGGCTGGGGAGATATTAGGGACCATGAACTCTGCAAGAGTTACCTTCGATTACAGTGACCTATTACGATTATTATTATATTATCATTATTGTTATTATATATATATTGCTATCTCTCTTTTGCATCCTCTTTAAAGAAACGAAAGCCTTTTAAAAATAAATCTTTATGGACTATTCTTCATATTGCCTGTTTTACTGGACTGTTCGAAATAAAAAAAAAGAATGTTGCATTCATGTGTTGTTATCAATATTGTTGTTATCAATCTTTTCATGAAGCAGTTTTCTGAATATTTGACTGTTTATCACATAACTAGCATACAAGATGACCAATTATCAACATAAAAGGCTTAATGGTTCGTCTTATATCATACTTTTCTTTACCCAAATTCTAAAAACTAGAACAATGCTAAATTGCTGTATAATAATCGCAAAGTGCAAAAAAAGTACTCACTTGGGCATTCAATGAATCTGGTGAATCTGGACTTAGCAAGCCCTCTTTGCATGTATAATTAATGAGAAAGTATTTATATCACATACATTTACTGAGATCAAAGCAGATCCACGGAGACACCTTGTTCCACTAAAATAACCACCTACTTTGGCAAGAGTCAACAGGTTTCATTCAAGGTCACGACTCACTTTCAAACAGATGTCATTTTAAGCAGGAAATCTACATCAACAAACGTGACAACCAGTAGTGATGCAGATCAAAGCCAAGTTGAGTTCACTTTGTGGCCATCTTCAAGCTACTAAAAAATTAAATGTATTATTTTTATTTTACTTTAAGATATTACGCTTGTCAAGGATATTAAGAAATGGTTGTGCAGCAGAGGAGTCCTTGGCTGACGTTCCAGCAGTAGCGCTACTTGCGCTCTCCCAGTCCAAGTGCTGTTGCTTCTAGAGGGTGCATTTACATTTAAAGTGCCATGAGTTTGGCTCAGTATTGACAATTTAGGACCAAGCAGCCCACTGGCTTTTCTGAGGCTGCATTGATTTCCCTACCCCCCCTTCCATCCAGCAATGCTCCATACAGACAATCCTGCACACTGTTCAAAATCTGCAATAACTGCAACGCCATTCATTGCAGATTACGCTCCTACATATACTGTATGTATTACATTACATACACTATCCCCTGCAGGAAAATACCCCAAACACACTATAAGAGTTTAGTATAGCCCATCCCTTAGTGAAATGTGAACAGTAACGGTCAATTGTGCAGTAAAAAGAAACAGACTGCGGTTACTAGTTAGTATTGAGACACACCTTCCCCTTTAAAGGCCCATTTTTAGTCTGCAGTTGTTATCTTTATGGTTTCTAATGTAGTGAAGCTCAGTGAGGAAGCAGGCCAGAGCTACTGTGCTATGGTCATGTGACATGATGAATAGCGCTGCTCCTCCCACAATGAGTTACTCCAGTAATTGGGACGCATCCTCAAGGGGGAAGAAGCGCAGAACAAAATGGATAAAAGTAGAACACTGGAGTGTGTGTGGTTTGATGGCTGGTTTAAGCAGCCTCCACCTGGTCCGAGTCAGGCTGATTAGACTCTGGGGCTGGGTGAGGCAGCACACCTGTGGTACATTGGGTGCCAGTGTGGCAGTCGACCATGCCACACGCCACCTTGGTGGCTTCGCTGGGTTCCTCCAATGCACAGGACACGGGTAGATGTTGTAAACCAGTTTATCAGCAAGTTGGCAAGATGTTACAGCCAGAGCATGTGGTAAATGCTGACATGTCAGAGCTCTTTCTGAGTGTGTGTGTGTGTGTGTGTGTGTGTGTGTGGTGGATGGCTGGTTTATCCTGTGTGCCTGGATCACCCAATACACCACAGGTGTGCAGCCTCACCCAGCTGCAGTGTCTAATCAGTCGGGCTCAGACCAGATGAGGCTGCTTAAACCAGCCATGAACCACACACACTCCACAAACACGTTCTCACTGCTCACTGAGTATCGCTAATGGTCGACATGTATCCATTTACTACATTTAGCATCCGCGGTGTGGTTCAACTGAAAAAGTGTGCTCCCTGGCCCTTTAAGATGTGGACATATTTGAGCACAATAAATATAGGACACGCATACCACTGCACAATCACAAAAGGTCTGTCCAGTCCAGCAACCCATGTCATGTGTATTTCTTATGAAAGAGTTTAACATGCAATATTGGAGATGGAAAAACATTTAACCTTCCTCCAGTGTTCTGGTTAAAACCGATTTCCAACTTTCCCTAAACACATAAATATTGTGTTTTTCATCTGATTGCCTAACCACGCTAGGCATTTGAACATAAAATTGCTGATCACCACTTTCATTGAATTAGAAGTGGTTTAGTCAACTTTGTCACACCTGTGGTCTTCCAGATCTAAAATGACCGCCATAGGAAATGAATGGTAAGACTATATTATGTTCATCCAGCAGACAGAAAACATTCCCATACACACACCCACACAACCACAACCTCCTCACTCCGCCCCATCCGCTCCCCACCCTTTCATCCACACAGACTATAATACTATAATAAGGGGAGGAGCAACAAACACTGAAGAAAGGTTAAATGGATATTCATTGTGTTCCCGAAGTCAATAATTTTATTGAAATGAATATGTTGTGGTGTATTTCCCTTGTTGCTAATATTCCATTAGATGACTCACTGGTCAATCAGTATTGCTCTTGCAGGGGTATGAAGTCATCATACAATGCTCAATTTTTTTATAGCAAATCCTCCTCCCTATAGAAGACGAGAGCCATGGGTGGTATAATATTTGTGTGCCCGTTTTGTCATGATAACGAGATAATAACTTGTTATCTCGTTATAACCAACTCTGTTTTGTTGTGATCCTGGCATAATTAAAGGGGCAGTGAAAAATCATTTTGTTGTTTTAAACGTCATTTGGCGTATATGATCTTCAACATAGTAATCTATGCCATTTTGTCACTGTAGCAATTCTCCCTGCCACAGACCACTGACAGTGGCTTTTCCAGGGCTCCTCCGAAGGACAGGACACGGGTGGATGTTGAAAACCGGTTTATTGCAAAGATGAACCAATGGATTGTTTGCCAGAGCAGGTGGGAGCTTGCTGACATGTAGCCCTCTGTCCTGAGTGTGTGTGGTGATGCTGGTTTAACCTGTGGGCCTTGATTACTCAATGCAGCACAGGTGTGCAGTCTCACCCAGCCCCAGTCTAATCAGCCTGACTCAGGCCAGGTGAGGCTGCTTCAACCAGCCACACACACTCCACAGTCACTGTTACTAAAGTAAGACCGTAATCTAGAGAAAACAGGTGTAAAATATACACCTGTAAAACAGGATTTTACAGTCTCAGGCAACCAGTTTTTGTCAGTCTCGGGCAACCAGTTTGTGAACGTTCTACTCTGCTCCGAACTCAAACTCAAAGCTGCAAGTGAACCCTGGTGGTTATTTATGTCAAGGAAAAATGCAACAATGTTGCAACTTCACCCCCGAATCGAACTGAGACCACCTAACTATATTATCTCACCATAACCACATTGGTTATGGTGAGATAGTTCCCAGAGCATTCCTTCGTCAGAGATAAGGGAACTCTTTCCGTTATCATGACCCTGGGATGGAAAACGGGCCCTATGACGAATGAATGGTCATCAGAAACGAGCATTGAGTGTCAGACGCTCGTCAACATCTCTCAGTACAATGGTCATGTTAACCGAACATTTTATCATAGATTTGAAAGTCTAAGCAGAAATGCAATATTAACACTGACACTAATAATGATAACAATAACAACTCTGATTGTGTTTGCAACATCATGGAGTAGTACGTACATGCGCTATCATGTGCGTGCTTTTGACAGGACAAGAAGAAAACAACCCATGGTTAGTCATCATTACTAGTTGTTTTCAAATGCAAGTTATTCATACATGTATTTTCCA
>OMKN01072949.1:0-13708 GCA_900302345.1 Melanonus zugmayeri
TCCACATATGGACATGGACGTTGTGTTCCATCATTCGAGGAAATATACACATAATAGTAGTTTCACGTGGATTTATTTCACTTGACCGTTTGCATTCCTAGAGGGAACATACTCTACTTTAATGACCGTTACGGCACTGGAGGAGCATGAGGAACACATGTGCAGAAGGACAACAACACCCACCTCCAGGAACTTCAGAAACGCCGGCTTGGCCTCTTTCGCAATCCTCACCGCGTCTTTGGCATTGAGGAAGTTGTCGATGTACGCCGAGTAAATATTAGCGAGAGTCTCTTTGGAGAACTGTGAAAAGGGGAAAAAAAGAGAAGAAAAAGAAACAGTTTGTGAGACGGAGACAGGATAAATATATGACAGGAGCGCGCAACAGGAAATGATGTTAAGATCAGCCGGTCAGTCGTGGAGATCAACAGTAGTAGAGGTTGATACTACGACTGTAAATCACTTGGGAACAGGTGTTGGGTTCAGCCTGTCAGACCCAGATCTCCCTGATGTATTCTGACAGAGCGGCGGTGTTGGGGAATGATAATACATAAAATCACTATCTGGTGAAACCCTACCTCCAAATCCTCCTTATGCTACAATATTAGACGTGTGGAAGATGTTAAAATAAATACACATTTATCATTTTGATTCTATCAAAGTAACATGAAATGTTATTTAGTTAAAGGGGATATAACTTACAGTTGTACTATTTTGCCAGTTATTTGCCGGTAAATCAAACAAAATAAAAGTAAAATGTGGATTCTAAAGAACAGCAAGCTTCAACCCTGTCATAATTTATTGTGTAATAATAATAATAATAATCGCTTGATGAATGCGTTTCAACACATTCATGTAAACACATCACGTAAAAACATTCTTCAATGAGTGCAAATATAATTGGGGGTTATAGAAGACAACACCTGTCTACTCTCTCAAACACACACACACACACACCTCAGATGGTACACCCAGAAAGCAAGTCAAACTATCATTTGAAAACTAAAACATGATATAGAGTTCAATTGAGCAGCAGATGGTCCTGGGAGCCCAGAGAAACATGCCTCAGGAAACATCAAAGCCTTGTTTTCTCATTGCTCATCTTCCCATCCTGCCCTCCTTTTTTTCCGACCCCATCCATCCATCATCCCTATCGGCTGCTCAGTCCCATTCTCCCCCGTCGCCGCCTGTCTCCTCTCATTCCTCCACCACCACCTCCTCCTGCCCTTCTAGCCGTCTTTGAGAAGACAAGAAAGGAAGGGGGAGAGAGAGAATAGGTGCTCGGTGGAGGGGAAGTAATGAATCGCCGCGCTGAGCATAAAAGGACGAGGGGAGAAGGAATTAACTTCACAAAGCGTTCACACTTCCAGAGCCCCGGTTATGTAACCTCTAAAGGACCTTCTCTTCATCGGCTCTCAGTCGATGAAATATAACCGCCACGCTTTTATTATTTATTTATTTTATTACGCCGCCAATGGCCCTATCGTCTTTTTGGTGTATATTAATAATTAAACACATTTATTTGATCGCTTTATTTTTTTAAACGTTCTAACAGAAAACAGCAACAAGAGAGGCTAATACAGTCTACCAGCACAATGAAGAGATATGTTGAGATTGACAAATACCTTATTATTATTATTACTACACAATATATTTCTAAATCAAATAACATTAATGATCTGTAATGTATCATTTGTTGAATAGAGACAAACAAAAAAAGGAACAAAAACATGTGCCCCGTGTGAGGCTCGAACTCACGACCTTCAGATTATGAGACTGACGCGCTGCCTACTGCGCCAACGAGGCTCTGGGATCACATGACTGCTCCGGGATCACATGACTGCTCCGTCACTTTAAGAGCTTTTCTCTGCGGTTCTATTGAAAGGAAACCAGACGGCACCGCTTCAGCTCAACGCAGCGTCACGCTGTGCCTTTCTCTTACTCCAATCCGCGGTCTGCCCATTGAACGCGATACTTTGTGTTCAATTCAATTGTACGACATTATCTTTGAACGTTGTTGATGAATGTTGCGATGATAATAGCGGCGAACGCTTTTTTGACGATACTTTGTTTGTTTGTTTGATTATTACGGAATGTTAAATAATGGGATGATGGTGACAATGAGAAAAACTTTCCAAAGTTTCTCCCTTAAGAAACGCGCACATTAAAACACACATTCAAAACACAGACAGACAGACAACATACACAGACAGACACACGTTGATTTAACTGCTTTTCCTGACGGAGGTTCAGGGAAGTCAAGGGATTACTGCTGGCTACATGTTAACTATAAGTCACACACCCTGGCTACATTCCGCTGGAAACGGACAACAGCGTCTTTCTGACTGCGTTTCATCATTGGAAAGAACATGTTACGTTTTATGATCTAGATTTATTCTCTCTCTCTCTTAGCATGCTTATCTTTATGGTTTGCCGCCTCTATGGATGGATGTGATCACTAAACCAACATGCTAGTTTATTATGCATATGTGTGTGTGTGTCAACATGGACATATATGAACACACAAAGGCATCCTACAATGTATACCGTTGTAATTGTTAAACAGCAGTTGGCCATAATATAGAAAAACAAGCAAACATAACATACTATCTATACTATACTACAAAAATGTATATCATTAAAAAAATAAAATAACTAGGACTGCAAGCAGTCTTGAAAGGTATTCACAGTAGAGTTTCATTCTCTGCCCGAACCCGAGACCAGCCGGCCCGGTCTCATGGTCAGATATAACATCTTTTTAAGGTTTTTTTTAATAATTGGGGTGGGGAGTAAGCTATTTGGTGTGATAATCAGAATGTTATATGTATTATAACATTGTAAGCTTAAACCTTATGTATCAATCACTGTGATTGATACATAGTTTCTAATAAACAGTTTAGCTTCGTGTTGCTA
Organism: Melanonus zugmayeri; assembly: GCA_900302345.1. Lineage (NCBI taxonomy): Eukaryota > Metazoa > Chordata > Actinopteri > Gadiformes > Melanonidae > Melanonus > Melanonus zugmayeri. The sequence goes on from OMKN01072949.1 coordinate 2,911, forward strand.
TTCATTAAGATTCTGTGCGTCATTCTGAACAGATTTCATTCATTCAAATTCCTCTGTAATCTGCAAAGTCTGATTGTTAATTCCTTGTGTCAATTATGTTGTTATCACCAGTCAATCAAAGGTTACGATTTGAAATGTAAGTGTCTGGTTTTCGCTGCCACACTCGCTTTGCGGGTCCTTGGTGAGAGGAAGTAGGCTATTCAGTAAGATCCTGCAAGTAATTCTGAACAGATTTTTGTCATTCAAACAACTCTGAATTAGTTTAGCATACTTATAAACAGCCAACTTACTAAGAACATTTCGGTTTTAAACCGGGCTCATGGATGGCATTTAGACCGGTGGTTATTTAGAAGAAGATTTTTGAACTCTCACTGTACAGAAAAATCTATCCAGACGGACCTTATGAGTCCAAGAGGCAAAAATGTTCAGCATGTCAAATAAAGCCTACTTTTTGGATACCTGCTTACAGGGAATACATATCACGATCAGGGGCTGAGCTATAGGTGTTACCAATGAAAAATAATAATACAGAATCCCTAGAAATTAAATATTAATACAATAACCACAGTTTCATTGTGAATATCTAATAGTAGGAGGGACCCATGGGACCCGTGTCACTCATCCTCGTCCCTACTCACCGATTGGATGAGGAGGTGTCCGACGGTCTGCCTGTCGTGCCATTGGCTGACGCAGCCCGTGACCTGCTCCAGGAATGTCTCGTGGTGCTCCAGGATCTCCGGGATCTGGTAAAACATCTCGTCCACCAGCAGAGGGTCCACGATGGAGCCGCTGTCGGGCTGCTTCAGGGGACGCATGTAGCCCTGAGAGACAGAACCAGAGTCATTAGGTATAGGACGGTACAGCGTTACTTAATACAAGAAATAGAAATCATCATCTCATTCACTGGGTGACAAACGGAGGACAGACATGGATTGTTGTGGATACCCAATAAGCCTAATTCTTACTTCAAATGTAATTTTTATTTGACCTTCTCTTGTTTGGTTTTGGTTCTGCCGTTACACCTGTATTTTCCTACTGGGATTCATTAAGTGTCATCTTATCTCATGTGAAACAGTGAATAGTGAATAGTGATTGCACACATGGATGTGCAGAGAGGAAGGAAAGGCTGCGGAGAGGAGGGAGGAGAAGGAGGAGGGGAGGCAGTCAGACTGGAGTGGGTGGGGTTGTGTCGGAGTGTGGGTGGCAGGGTGGTGGTGGTGGGGTCTGCAGTAGGTTACGTGTCTCTGGGGAGTGGGTGGACCCCGAGACACCATGGCAATTGCAGGTAGTTACGTAAAGGCAGGCTATGCAAATGAATGAGCCTTATGTAAACGCCACGGCGGGTTTTTTGAATGATATGAATGGAAATTTAACATTTTCTTTTTTAGATTAAAGCATTTTCTCTTATTCTCTCTCTCTCTCTCTTTTCGTTTATTTTTTATACATACAATTGACTCTGTATAACTGCATGTGTGTGTGTGTATTACATTATGATATAGTATATTATTACAGTGTGTCTGTGTTGTTTGTGTTTTTCAACTTGGTACTAGGTTGGTATCTGAGGTGAGGCTGTATGACTAAATACCGATGGCCGGCGCATTCCACCCATTTGAAAGTCTCCAGCTAATAGATAATACAAACCCCTTCCTCTCCCATCGCTTCTTGTTGTTCTTTTATATTCTTTCTCTTATTTTCAGTCTATTTTTCTTTTCTAATCTCGCCAATAATAGAACGGATTTAAATGAACCACTAGGCACGCACCCACCCACACACACACACATATACACACACACACACACACACACATTACATCCACATTGAACAATGTTTCCATTTTGGGCCTTTCAGACACTGCCTAAACATTTGTGGTCCAGTCTCCTTGTTCTCTCTCCCCCTCCCTTTCTTTCTTATCTAGCTCTTTGTGTTTCTGTCTCTGCACATATTCACACACACACACACACACACACACACTTTCCTGGGTTAAACCTTTTTTGGATAAATTGGGAGATTTAGCATCTCAAATTGACTTAGATGTTATTAATAATAATTTAGTTTGCATGGTAGGCGTTAAGGATGCTTATTGTCGTTGATGATGAAAGTCAAATATGAAAGGAGAGATTGTCTGAATTAGATTAGAGAGAGAGAGAGAGAGAGAAAGATCACAACCTCATAGTCTGATGTTAAATAACATCAGAATAATAAAATGATCTGTTCATACAATATTCATCTCAAAATGACCAAATAAGTATCATACTTAACGATATATGAAACTATAAGACTGAGGATTAATTGTTCCCACAGCTCTGCTGCTAAAGTTGAACAAAATGTGACAGCCTCCACTTGGAATCTGCAGTCACCGTGGTTACTCGCTTATTTCCCGAGTGTAACCATGGGAACCAAGCCCCATATGTTATTATCCAGTGGGTAAATAAAGAAACATACTGATATTAAGATGCAAGCACACATGCTTGCTCTCTCACACACACACACACACAAACATACACACGTACAGGCACACACATTCTCTCACACACGCACACACAGGTGAGCCTACACAGGCGCAAATGGACAAACAAGGTCAAAATTAAGGTGAAAGAAATGCATCAAGGGTCAATTGGGACATATGGTAAAATCCAGACGTCAGAATAATAATGATAATAATAATGGTGTTTTACAACAGAGAGCTAGAGCAAGAAGCCCAGAAAAAAAACAGATTAAGTTTGGAGCCTTCAGGTTGGAAAAATGTCACATACATGTGTATGAAGGTGTGTGTGTGTGTGTTTGCTCTTATGGTTCTAATAGCACCCATGACGGTGAGATGAGTAAAGGGCTAGCAGCCTACATTGACAGGATGAACACAAATGACTCATTGTGTCATAACAACACAGCCCCTACACATTCAAGTGACTCACAGTGAATTATTTGAGATACACGTCATTCATGAGCAGGTGGGGGTCAGGCTATTAGGGCATCTAGTGCAAGGAGGTACATTGTAGACTTTGGGGTTCGATCCCAGAACCTTTCAGCTGGGAGTCAAACACCCTAACCAGCAGACTATCCTGCCTCTAGTCTAGAGTGTGTCAGTGTGTGTGTGTGTTCCTCCACAGTGCTGTGAATCCATGATGATGTGTGAGTGCTTGCGTGTATAGAGACTATTTGGCTTCCCCTGGACACTGTATGTTTGTGTACAGGTTTGTCTTACGTATTAAAGCCACAACCAATCACAAAGACAACACGATAAACAAATCGATGTTGTTGTGTTTGTTTTCACACTCACTTAGCATCCTTGGAGTGGGCGGCGTGTACTACAGTGGGTGACGGGCGTGTGTGTGCGTTTGTGTGTGTGTGCGTCTACAGCTCAGGTGTGTGGGAGTGAGGGTACCTGGATGAGAGTGCGCAGCGCGTCCACGTAGGACTGCTCCGTATCCAGGAGTGTCATGATCACATGCCGCCTCATGTCCTATGGGCGAGAGACAATGAGACAGAGAGTCAGCCATGTATACAAAATACACCAGAATAAATACTTAAGAGTTTACAGTATACAGTATAGATAGATACTCAAGACAGACAGAACACATACAAACACATACACAGAAAGAAAGAGAGGATTATCTGATTGATTCATCAATGATATTATTGAGTAGAAACCCTGGCAGGCAGTGCCTTCGTTTCCAAAAAATCTTACATAGACAACTCATTCAAAGCACACAACCCCACACATTGCACAAACACACACACACACACACACACACACACACACACACACATAACTGTGTTATAAATACCTATAACTTCCCAGAAGGCCATGTTTAGTGTTTGGCATTAAGAAGGTTCCCAGGGGTGCCATGGGGAGCACTTGTTTGCTTTGTGCGTGCGTGCATGGAGGCAGATATAGCAAGAGATAGAATGACTGACGTAAGGGAACGTAAGAGAGTAGGAAAGAGAAATGACTGGAAATATAACACACACACATGCATCAACTCTTCAGCATGTGTGAGTGTTGGCATGTGTGAGTTAATGGAAGAAGATGAATGTAAGATGAATGTAAACTAAAGTGGATGGTTAGATGGATAGACACTTAAACACCTGGGATCACAGAGTCCCAAAGAGACACATTGTGGTTTTAAATTAAAATGACTTGTAATGTCTCCTTTTTAAAACAGTGGGACGTGGGGGAGTTTTAACCTCCCGCTGGGCCACTGTGTCCGAGGATAAACATGGATATAAAGTGCAGGCAACACGATGCTACAGGACAAACTAGAGAAGAGACCTTCAGGAGGGAATAGGACAGGTGACACAGGCATGAGGCAGAACCCGGGCCGGGACATTTCACGCTTCGTTTGGCAATCCAATCCAATTGAACACCTTCTGGTGTCTCTCTCTCACACACACACACACACACATACACAAGCATCTCTCACTGCTAGGGGACGTTCCATCAGGACAACAACGTCCTTCTGTTGTGTCCTAGTGGTCCTTATTACATTACACCACACACACACACACACACAATCTGAGAAAATATGTTCGGAATGCTAGTTTCATTTTGGTAGATGGTTACCATGGTGACTGACCGAAGGGGGAAGTTGGACTGAGAACAACCTGGCACAGAGGTGGCCAAACCCTTTACATCAGGGGCCACAAAATGATCCTTTGAGATACACCCTCCATGCTGTGTGATAATGCGGATATCAGATACACCCTCCATGCTGTGTGATAATGCGGATATCAGATACACTCGTCCATGCTTTGTGATAATGCAGATATCAGATACACCCTCCATGCTGTGTGATAATGCGGATATCAGATACACTCGTCCATGCTTTGTGATAATGCAGATATCAGATACACCCTCCATGCTGTGTGATAATGCGGATATCAGATACACTCGTCCATGCTGTGTGATAATGCAGATATCAGATACACCCTCCATGCTGTGTGATAATGCAGATATCAGATACACTCATCCATGCTGTGTAGAAATGTGGATTATCAGATAGTCTTCGGTTGAAATTTGACAAGAGTGGGATGAAATGGAAAAAAAAAACATTTTGAGACAGATAACTGGCGTCAGGCCCCGCATGCCAGATCAGACCCCACCCCCAGAGGGTTTCCTTACAGCCCATATAAGGGCATGAGTCGTTGACCTGGGTTCAATCCTAAAACAACATGACCTAGCATGAAACCAAATGCGGCAGTGACAAACACTGGTGGCATCTCATTGTCCATTAACAAACAAATAGGATGACACAATGATTACTTGCACAATAACAAATGACGATACTGTAGCAGAAAGCCAATATAATTAATGTAGTGTAGTACACAAAACATCGTTTATAGAGATAGGTCTTAATGATGCTGATACAGTTCAGAAATAGCACAATCATAATATCACATCATCATTTCAGATGGAATGCAGCCTTGGGCTCTGAGATGGATTTGATTGGCTTAGACACAAAACAGACCGTCGGTCAGATGACTTTGATTGACACAGCTGGTTTAACCGATCCCTTATTAGGATTCAGATGGCCATCAGTGTGTGTGTGTGTGTGTGTGTGTGTGTGTGTGTGTGAACAGCATGGCTCGTTCTTCTGTTGTCCCTAAGGTGTCTTAATAGCGAGCACCCAGGGGGCTGAACAAAGTCAGTATAATTCCTCAATACACCAGACAAATATTAGGACACCCGGTCCAGGAAGGAGCTGCTTGTAGATGCGCTGCACGTAATGAATGAGCTGAGACCACGCAATAAGTCAAGATGTCGCTCCTGCACTCAGGTCTGACTCGGTGTCTCATCACACACTCTTATTCACGCATAGGTTCTCATTCTTTTGTTGAAGGATGCAGTGATTGATTCTGATGAATTGTCTGGATAAAGGCATTGTTTTGTCAAATATATTTGCAGTTTATATGCAATTGCATTATAATATAGGAGACCATAAATAAGTGAGAGGCTCGTACTCCCTAATTCCCTGGTTCTGAGCTCACTGTGAAGGAACAGAAACCACAGAAGCTTCTTCTTGGCTGGTTCTCTCATGACAGCAACATGGGGAAACATAGGGTTGTAACACAACTGCAGCCCTAGGGCAAGAGAGGCTGGTGGCTATGTGGATGCAGAGTCCTTTCTGCTCCCATCACTGCTGTCGTCACCTTCCTCTACCTCCTCTCTTCCTCCACCCGACAACTGTATCCCATGGCAACAGCCTAGCGACAGCAGCAACAGGTAGCCCCGCGCTTAACCCAGAGAAAAGCGTCTCTCTCTCTCTCTCTCTCTCTCTCTCTCTCTCTCTCTCTCAGAAGGTTATAACCATTGTCTGCCGCTGCTGTCCGTGTGAGATAACGGTAACACAGGAGGGCGGTCTGTCCGGAGACAAGAGGAGCACGACGAGGACCCCCGTTCACAGGGATCCATAGGCCCTGTTGGTCAACAAATGTATGTAATCCTGACGCAGCCAGGGGCGAGCTAGGGCAAGGGACGTTGTGTTGCATGTGTGCGTCTTTCCCTGTGTCTCTCTGTGCCAATTCCGACGAAGTGTTACATCGACATTTACAGTCCATACACTCCTCACTTTATGCCTTCAGTCATCAGTAGGTCTCCGCCGGGCACATACACACACTGTTCATTGTTGTTGGTTTATCTGCCTCATCTGTCACTTTCACTGTGATCCTCATCCTGGCTTCACGCAGCACTTTTATAGCAAAAATTGTTCACAGGAGATTTAATGTCACCATTGTGAAGAGCTATAGAATAACAAAATAATATAATAATATTATTAATAATAACTATACAAATAACACTAATAATCCAGTACATATGGATAATACAGTCTTCTCTCCAAGTTCAATATTACAAATGAACCATAAATGAAATTAGATTTTTTAAATTGAAATTAAATTTGCCAAGCACACCAAGTAGATTCATTTTAAATGTAAAATACATTAAATAAATCCCCGTACGTGTACATGCATGAGTCAAACAGGTTTCCTGATCACACACAATCAATATATGTCCCAATCATTGCATTGGTATTAGACAAGCACTCAAAGTGATAAAAGTCAAAGGGCTGCAATGTTCCCGCTCCTCCAGTCAATACATATCTATTCTCTCTCTCTCTTTCTCCCCCACCTTTCCCTCTAAATGTCCTGTCTGGGAGAGTGTAATCTCTTTGTGTAGATTAACATTAGCGGAGCTAAGGGGACTGCGATATGTTTACCTTGGTCTGTTGTTTGTCTGCGTAGGTAATCCCAACACATGGCGTCTTATGATTACACCAGAATACAGCATGCATGTTAATATACACCAAACAAGCACTTAAAGAAAAGTCATACATTTAAAAAACACACACACGCGCGCACGCACAGTAATGTGCCTTTAACACATTAGTACTGTGTTTACCAGCAGACATTGCTGCATTAACTATAAATAACCCATCTACCGCAATAATGTCATTTGCATAATTACATTCACTCCCAAGCCTTGCATACATAATAGTGGGATTTCTCTTCTTAGAGAAGTTTGTTTCTTTTAGTTTCCTCTTAGAAAACAACAAGCAGCTCTCCCTTTTCTCTCCCAGATGTAAATAGCTTAAATAGTTTGCGCTCGCGTGTGCAAAATACTTACAAAACATCCAACAAAACCAAAAACACACCAAAACATTCCCAACAGAAATAGACACACGAGCAGCGAGAAAAAAATAAATCACGACTCGATGATTGATGATTGAAGAGGCGGGCGAATGCGGGAGCTATAGGAAGCTGTACTGTAATGATGTGATACTCTACCTCAGCATGAGTCTGGGGGCTTCCACCACACAGTCCATTTATATTCCCAGAGGAAGTCCCGTTCCCGATGTTGCCGTTATTTCTAAATCGATCCTCGACATCTCTGTCAATCGACTCCTCTCTGCCTGTTCCTCCTCCCCCCCTCCTCCTTCCTCCTCCTCCTCCTCCTCCATCTCGGTCCCCCACTCCTCCCCCTCCTCCTCCTCCTCCACCTCCTCCATCATCTTCAGTGTTCTCCCCGTTCTCGTTCATCTCCTCAAGAGCGATGCTGAACTGGGCAAGGGTTCGAACCATCTGCAGCATACGGAACGACGGTGCTTGTGCCCCCCCCGCACACACACACACCCACACACACACAAACAAACACGCGCCCAAGCGATCGATCGATACGCTCGCAGGACACACAAACACACCTCAAAGACTCGATTTTTTTACTCACAAAAACTTTGCCTCCATGTCCATGGTATTGACAGACGCTATGAGAAAAAACAAACCCAAAGGCTATAGGATGGAGAGATAGAAATACAATCTTCCCTGTCTTTTTCCCTCCCTCTGTTTATTCCCCTTCTCCACTCTGATTCATGAAGCAAAGATGAAAGAAGAGGAAAAATAATATGTCCTTCCAGTAGGTTTTTTTGTGCAGGCAGACCTGCTGTTCTTTAAACACATCTGAAGCATATTGGCACTTTGGCTGCTCGGAGATCTGTACGTTCCCTTCTGTACGTCTTCTGCTGTGTGAGAGTTCCCTAGCAGGTGAGCGCGCTTTCCTCACTGTGCGCCTGTCTCTGTGTGTGCGCGCGTGTGTGTGTGTGTGTTTGAAAGTGTGTGGGCGGCACACACGCTGGCTCTCCAATGCGAACACGCATATTAGCGTCCAAGTGTCTGATCCGTTTCTACTGCATGGATCAGCATGATTTGCGCGTGCATGCTTGTGCATGCGCCTGTGTGTGTGTGTGTGTGTGTGTGTGTGTGTGTGCATGCGCCGAGTCCCTCCCCCTGGACGTGTATAAATGAGGCAGAAGGCAGGGCAGACGCTCACTGTTGAGCAGTGCTCAGGCAGACTCTACCAATCCCTTAATGAGCTGAGAGATGAGGGGGAGGCAGACATGACTAACAGAGCTCAGAGCTAGGAATCTCTGCATATGGATCCAGAGCTAGGACTGAAAAAGACTCTAGTTCAACAGTATGGTGATGTGTTGTGTAGTTGTGCAAGGAATTTCTTCTATTATTTAATACTGCCAAAATAAATATAATACAATATTCCAATTAAGTTAACTGCCACACAGAAAGCTTGTGTCATGGCTTTCTGAATCACTGAAACATCATTGAGATTCAACAAAACCAAAATGTCATCTATTTATAAAATACACCTTCATTTTAATGTTCAACGTTCATTTGACATAGAGGCAGATCGTTATAATATGTCTAGACAGCAAAACACACTTGCTCTCACATAAAAGAAACCAAAACATATTTTCTGTTATAGTGATCCATCTTAATTACTACGTTTTTTTAAACGTTTTTCTACCAAACTCATTGTGAGGCTACTCCGTACAGAACAGTGTGAAGTGCCGTGTGTCTCCATGTGGCCGTATGGATCAGAGGAGCCCTGCTGCCTCCCTCCCCCTCATATAGGTCATATAGGTCCCTTAAAGGTCAGTGTCATAACAGGAAGATGGCCTTTCATCCTCGCTGCCATAGAAACAAGAGTTTAAGGTGCTCAAAAACACTCACACAAATCAGATACACACCTTTAGCGACAGCAACATGAATCAATGAACGACAAACAAGCGACTTCATAAATATGAGGAGCAGGAATAATACAGCGATGCTACAAAATGACAGGATGATAGTTACTCTGGGCGTTGTCAGTGATACGGTATACTAGTCATCTTTTCCTGTTCAAATGTTTGCCAGGGTCTGCTCTTCTGTTGACTGGGGTTACTGGCCGTGACTCACTGCATGCACTCACATGCAGCTGATATTCAGGGTTATGGATGTAATGGGAATCTGAGCTATAGTGGGTCCAATTTAGACTGCATCCCTCTACCTAGTCATTTGAACCATTTTTCATCCTAGTCCTGCATTTGCACTCTATAGAGAGAGAGAGAGACTGAGAGACTGTGTGTGTGTGTGTGTGTGTCAGAGCGAGGCATGGGGGAGACAGGCCAAGGCAGCTAAAGATGGAGACTTCCGTCTTGTAGGACTAGCTTCTCCAAATGGCATGACCCAGATCCTTCTGATAGGAGCTACTCAAATGTACTGTACAAACACACCTGCACGCTGCGCAAACACATGTGTTATTTGAGGGTGCTATAAAGAGAGAAGCAGAGTGAGAGAGAGAGGGAGTGTGTGGGGGAGAGAGGATGTCTTAAACCCTTAATCTTAATAGCACATGGAGCATGCCCTTATGTGTTTATGAGTGTGTGCGTGCGTGCATGTGTGTGTATGGCATCTGCAGTGTGTGAGTGTGTGTGTGTGTGTGGGGGGGGGTTCTTCAGCCATGGGTAAATCTGTCATTTCCTCCCCACCCTGAAGATTCATGTGTTTTCTTTCTCCTATACTGATAGGATTTTTTTCCCACTGGTGTTAGAACTCATAAATCTCGCTCTATTGCCGATACCCCCTTTTCTACCCCATCAATTTAGCATGTTTTAGAGCAGAAAACATAAGACTTGCCATCATATTGGCATTATAGTCGGAATATATGTATATATTTCTAATACTTATTGTATACAAATGTTGCTTCATACACCGATAGGTCCAACGTAGAGATAATCAACGTATTCATCATAATAACAATACATTATTTTGTATGACTTGATGTACTGTGTGTGTGTGTGTGTGGCCTTTTGTAAACACAAGGACACCCATGTGTTTCACCTGGTCCACGTGTGTGGGCGCGCCCCAGGTGTGTGCGCCTCCAAGCCCACCACGCACGAGTGAGTGCCTGCGACGTGTGTGTCCGCAACAGGTGTGCGGACCTCCGTTCAGCTGGGGCTGCTGTGTCAGTGATTGC
>OMKN01073012.1:0-14779 GCA_900302345.1 Melanonus zugmayeri
GTCTGCGGCAGGTACTACCCTGTTTAACCCTCACCTGTAGGGGTGTAACGGATCACAGTTGACCACGGATCGGCACGCATGTGAACCGTGGATTGCACAATTTTGTCATCATAGTGAATAGGGCTGACATTTTTATTCAATCTTCAAACGTTTGTTCGAATTTAACTGACATTCGAACTGTAATGATCTGATCGAAGTCGTAGTTCCAGCAGAGACTACTGTCAGCGTGACTGTCACCTAGTCAGCTCTCTGCAACAGGCTTTTTACTGCCTCTGTCGCAATCTGAGTTTTAATATGGCATTTCATATTTGGAGGTTTTTATCTGGGCTTATTTCTCACCTGGGCCAAGCAAATTCCAATAGTGCTTTCAAACGTAAATTTCGCTAGCCACAAGGTAACAGCACATAGGCTATAGTTAGGGTTAGAACTGATCTGATCACAGATAGCGATTCCGCAAGAAAGATTCCCCAAGCCAGCAAATAAATATAAAGCAACTAGGCTATTTTAATATGAAGCGTTTTTTGCTGATCCGAAAAACGATCCGATCCGTGACTCAAAATCCGTGACACGATCCAAACCGTGAGTTTTGTGATCCGTTACACCCCTAATAAATATATATATATATATACATACATACATACATACATATTGAAGGAAATAAATATAAGGGTAAGAAGTGCTACTGTGAATTTGGTGGGTGCAAAATAAACCATTGTGGACATGCATCAAAGAGCTTATGCAAAAAAAACACACCAGCTGCATCTCAGAAATCTCCCCAAATTGACGACTCAAAGATGACAGTGTTTTTGCAGCCTACCAGAGAGAGTCAATGAGGGGGTGAATATTAAACGAGTCTTGGAAAAGTCAAGACTATGTAATCCTGGTGAAGGCAACAGAACGCTCTTCCTTATACTGATGTGATGCAAGAGGAAACACTTACTGAATACAGCAGGTGGTTGTAGCCACAGACGCACGTCTCCTCTTTACACTTGGTAATTTGAGACCAGAGGGAAAAGAGTAGCACTCCAATACTGGTCAGACGCATGAACACACATCTTGGCAGACAAGACAAAAGATATTTTAGAGGAAACAATTTTCTTCTGCTTTCAACCCATCTTGCAGAGCTGTGGGTAACCATTTCCTCTGTAATGTGTGTGTTGGTTGACATGGTTTGACTTCCTGTAGATCTACAAAGATGAAAGGTCTGTCTTGTATGTGCATACACAGTTCCTACATGGAACCGCTTTGAATAAGGTCTCACAATGCAGTATGTGGGTCAACATACCTCATCAGGGTGAAGCGGATTTCAAAGGCAGGGGAATAGTCTTCGAAGTTGATGATTAGGGCGAAGAGCAGGGGGGTGATGAAGTTGGCCAAAGTGATTACGATTGATGGCAAATACTCATAGATTAGGTCCACAGTGGAATTCTCCTGCAAGACAGCAAAACAGAACCACTGTAAAATAAGTCCTCACTCTTGAACAACACTTTAGAAATATGCTTTGAACATTGGCTTTCTTCAAGGTAAAAAAAATCAAATCATTTGTGTACGAGGAATTATATTTCTGTAAAATATTTAATTTCTTTTTTTAAATTGCATTAATTTTGTATTATTTTAATCTTCAAAATAATGTATTGGTATATACTGTATATATTATATGAACCATGTAACACATGCAGTAATACATATACTGTTCTATGATCAAGATTGCTCTGGTTGTTGGCTCCTCACAGTACCTTGGTCATCTGAGCCTTCTGAGAGAAGACGGTGGCCCTGTAGATGCTGTAGAAGCAGGCAGCCAGGACAGCGATGACAAATATGTTGACAATCAGCCGTATAGCATAGATCCGACATTTCTCCTTGCGGCTGCGGTTCGCGATTTTCTGCTTTATCCTCTCCTCCTCCAGATCAGTCTGAAATATAAAGATATTTTTAAAAACATTAATTAAAATCATTAACATTACATTCTGAGCTCTACGAGGGAGAAATATAATGTTGCACTAGCAGACTAGTTGCAACAAAATGGAAAATGGTTGAATGGATTTGATCTGAGAATCCCCCTATATATCCTTGCAATTTAGTATACCGGTAGTCCACAATTATTTTAGCCTCATACCCCACCATCAGAAATAATATACAGTTTTATGGGCGATCATATTTCCTTATATACTCTTGTATACTGTACATCATATTCTTGATATATTTTGTATTTAAACTTTTCAAGTTTCTCACTGCAACTGAAAAGCTTCAAGATGCTTTACCACAAAAGCCAAACATTAAAATAGCTTTGTTTATCTAGATGTTAGTCTCACAAATCAGACTTTGGATTAATATCTAAAGTCTGATGGCAGACAAGCTCAAATTGTAAACTCGTAATTGGCAAACACAAACTCGGCCAGCAATAGTAAACTGTGAGAAAGTGTCTGTAAAGGTTTCAAATCAACACCGTCTAGACTGGCCACTGTAGAAATACACATATTAAAACCCCCTTCTGAAAGCTTCATCCACTCGCGCAAATGAGTTTTCTTCGGTAGAATCTCTCTGTAGCAAAACAGGAAACAAGGCGTAACTCCGCCCCTTGCAGTTGTTGGTTTCCAGCCCAGGCTTTCGTCTCCCCCCAGGACTGCTGGATCCCTGATAATCTTGATGTTAACATGTTACAAGCTACTCATCAGGTAAGTCGTGAAACCCTACAGTGAGTGTCAGATCTGGCCCCAGCTGCCCCTAATGTCTCAGACAGGAGACTTAGTTGGAGCCAATAGATCTCTTTGTATTGTTGTGCCCCGATATGATTTCTGTTCTCTTGGTATGACATCACTGACCTTCAGCTCATACAGCAGGCTGCTCCTCTTCAGTCTGGCCGCGTTCTCGTTGGTGATGCAAAAATCCCAGCCGGCAAAGATCTTATTGCAGAAACTCTGAAAGCGATCCTCATCCTGAATGAGGTTACGCTTGAAACCTGTGGCAGACCTGGAGAAAGAGAACAGTGTCATTTTGTGAGGCTCTGTTTTGCATGCTGACACACAAATTACATTTATAGAAAAAAAATTCTATAAATTCTATGTATATTACCTTTTAACAATCCATATGAGACTCAGGAACAGGTAGGCTACCGTCACTAAGAGGTAGGCCAGAGGTAGGTTGTAGGTGAACCGTGGGAAGCGAATGGCATCCACCTTGTAGTAGCCGTAGAAAAGATAGGTCTGCTCCAAAAAGCCCTGCAGGTTACAACGCAAGAGAGCAAAACACAGGGAATTCATCCATCAAACTCCATCCATCCATTTCTACATGATTGATGATGCACAATTAAAAATGCTAACAGGACTACTAGTTGTGTGTTTACCCCGCCGGACAGCAGATCTGTGATGTGCTCATGGAAGATGACGAGGCCTCGCCGTGCGCTGTTGGGATACACACTGCACAAGCTGCCTGTAAGCCAATCACATGACAACATGACAGCCAATCAGTCATCTCCATGGTGTCCATTGGCATTCAATCATAGTGTTTGGTGCAACTGAACAATTCGTTTTCAGTCTGCAATTTGTGCAGTACATTAAGTGCAGTGCACCTAGGTCACCACTCGAGTTAGCAGGCCATTTGTTTGATGATGTTTGATCACCCGCGCTAGTGGCTTAGAACCAACGAATGAATAGCGGTGACAAACCAAAATAATCCAATAGAACAACACGAGGGTCCTTCTCACCATCCGCCTGGTTGAAGATGGTGTTCCCTGCGGCATGAGGGGCGATGATGATGGGCAGTATGACGAAGCTGAACATCAACAGGAAGATGACCAAGTTGAGCAGCACCAGGAAGCGCAAGAAGGAGAAGTAGGACAGAATCCCAGTGCCGAACATTCCTTTAAAAGCGGGAAGGCATAATTGTTGCATAATTCTTCTGCAGGGGAACAGGGAATTAGTACCGGTATCCATTTTAATATATTTGCTGTTACATGGAATGTGTATAATCCCACCTAAAATAACAAGCTTTCCTTATTTTCAATAATATTAATGAAAATTAGGAAAGCAAATTTTAGGTGGGAATATTATTATTTATCAGTATTATTATCATCATCATCAGACAGAGAACTACAGCTATTCAACTATGCTGCCCTACAAAGGAGAAAGGCAGTAACTTAATTTTGGTCAAAATGTATGACATTAAAGACATCCTTTGTCATGTGGACAAATATCTTGTCTCAAATGTGTTGTATTTTGGAGAAAATAGGGGGATGTATTTATAACTAAACTCCAAAAAGCCCAAGGTAAACCGCCGTAACTTTAGTTACTGTATTCTTCCTTTGCATGGCTTAACAAAACACATGGGCTCATACCAAGGTAGAAGGCAGTAACTTCCATTTTATCTTATCACTTTAGTGTTAAAAAAACAGTATAATGACAAATATTATAAAATCCTTAGTCTGATAATGATATCAGATGAAATTGTTGGCTGGACAACAAGAAAACTTTAAAGTATTTTTTCTCAGTTTTGCACTCTGGGGAGTTACTGGCTTTCTCCTTTGTAGGACAGTATGGTTCTCTGTCCAATCAATATGTCGCAGAAATCAACAATACGCTGAGAAGCTCATATCATGAACTCCCACCACCCCCTCTCTCACCCTCTATGAGGTGGATGTCTGCTCGCCACAGCACCAGAGAGCTCAGTCGCTCCTGGGCGTCCTCCCTCAGCCTCTTGAGGTGCCTGTAAATGCTCCTTCTCCGCTGTCTCCAGCTGCTCAGCTCTCGGTCCAGCTCCAGGCGCTGCACTCTATCAGGTCAAACGGTTTCACACACACACACACACACACACACACACAGGTCAGAATTGAAAAAATGCTATGTGCACATTGCAAGTTGACTAATAGTTGATTTACTGCTAAACATGACAAGTCGTCTATTGTACTGAATGGGTAACATGTGCAGTAAGACAAAGAGGGTATTTCAATACAGTATTTTAATACTGTAATATAAGGCAAAACCAGATATAGCTACAGACAGTCTTGACCATTAAACTAAACGGTTTTATGCAGAATTAAAATGAAAAACACGTTGTCACTCATTTGACACCTCTTCACCACTGCTAGGTTAGGTGGCAGCTCAATTACTTGCAACTTTTTAGTTAAACTAGATGTAGCAATACTTGATTTAAGGATGCAATGATACAATTATAACATTACGACTTTCCAATGTTATTAATATAACTATCAAGGCAAATTGTTCCTTATTAGTTAGTTTCAATAAGGTCGTCATACTGGTCTCTGCGTTTCTCAGACATGGTCCTGGGCAGTTCTCGGACAGGTCTCTGCAGGGTCTTCTGCGTCTCCTCATGGTTGGTGACTGTGTTCACGGCCCACTTCCCACTGCCGGACGAAGCGATGCGGTTCCTCCGCTTGGAGCCGGAGGTGGAGGACTTCCTGCGGTACAGCAGAGACTGGTAGCTGGGGAGCTCGTCCAGGAGGGGGTTCACGGTTGGTCCAGTGCGATCAGTGTAGAACACTAAACATAAAACGGAGAAAACAATAATCATTTCAAACGTGGAAATTGATTAATGTCGCACTGAACTTTCCAGGGATAATGACACCGCTTTATTCCCTCTGACCAGACACACCCCAAGTACACCAATGCGTACATATTACCCCTCATATATTCATAACATGCAGGGTAACGTCATGAACATCCTGATGGTTTATTATAGACGTCTTTATGATCAGCATGACATTGACCAGTCTATCGATAGTGATAGTGTATCGATAGGCTATCGATAGACTAAATCGGTAGAAACTTATACGCACTTCGGCAACTTTAACCAAAACAACGTGTTGCGCTAAACGCGTCCAGCGGTCTAGTGCTATCGGCTAGATAGCGCGATGAAACAATGGCGAAAACACGAACACCGTTAACACACACAGAGTTAAAACAATGTATTTGGTTTACCCGAGTCGACCTCCATGTTTAACTCCTCATTAGATCACAGTGTGATTGTGTTAGCTGCTGTCGGTCCTCAAACTACAGACGCGTCCACTTCCTGGATATCCTGACGGAATGCGTCTTCCTCCACCGTGTGTGTGTGTGTGTGTGTGTGTGTGTGTGTGTGTATTAAGTAGTGTCATATTTATTTAGCAGAATGAAATAAAAACCAATAGGCCTAATAATAATAATAATCAAAACCGGATTAATCATACATTTTTGAAATTGTATTAATTCATTTTTGTTTTGATGTGTAAGCATAGTGAATGCAATGAAACCCATTGTTCTATTATGTTAGTGATCTGCTTTGTTATCCTGTTCACTGCAGTAAACATGTAAATAGGCCTACATGTTTATAGGGCCTAATATATTTATTCAAGTCATTCATACAATAAACACTAAATAAAATATACACATTGTCATAGAATGTTATGGAGACAATAGCCATGCACACTTCTTTTCAATATTACAATATTATTATTAGCCATAGCTAGGGCGAAATAGTGATCACATTGGGGGGGTCGGGAGTGTGGGGTCTTCCAATGACATAAACCCTATGTTCACTTGAGCGCCCCCAACCCACCAGCCATAGGGACTAATTAGGTTTCATTTGATGGCAAGTTAATAAGTGGTAGCCTACTATGGAATATCGGACTTTCACCTTGCTGATTAGAATAGGCTATATAACCTTCCTTCCTTGTAGAAAACCAGTATATCATTGTATCTCTCTCGCTGCTTCTCCGAATGTTATTATTCAAACTCGGATATTTCAATTTTTTTTATCATTGTTCACACTCAGCAATTGGACTAAAACTCAACAACACATTTATATTTCTTTAAATATTATTATATCACAGCATATTAACCCGGTAAGCAGATGTTTTTTTTAACGGATTAAAGTATATATTTGGCTTCTTCAATCATCAAAATAATTCTAGATAGTTCAAATTGATGACACATCCTTCGGCAATAGCGTATTTGATCTCTTTCTCCTCGACTTGCTCATGGAAAGATAGATTCATTTGTCATTCAGATTTTGTGCCTTTCCTGTCCATTGACTCTGAGTAAACCTATACAGGCCGTGTGTGGTGATAGAAACTATAGGCCTATTCAGTGTGTAAATTAATGATGGGAGCAGAGCATTGGATTACACAGGGTTCCCTATTACAATGGAGCTTTCCGCCTGGCCAGCCAGTCAACATTACATTGTCATGTTGCGTGGCTCTGGCAAAGTTTAAATTCAATTTGCTATTTACTTTTGACTATATATTTGACCATGATGACTACAGCTATGTTGTTATTATGATCCTATACTCCGACAGGCCATAATTAGATTATTTCATTTCTTGGTCAGGGCACAGGTCACTTTTACACCGGATTATTGTCTATATTTGGACCATGTGGAAGTAGAATGAGGAGCTAAAGAGCGACACTAAGTGAGAAGAGGAAGCAGCAGCACGACTGCAATAAAGACAGATATTATGACACACTACAGCAATGGAGCATTTTATAACCCAGCGTACCATGACAGCGAAACACTGGAGCTGGATAGAAGGTACAGTATGTTCACTTAGTGTTTGACAGAGTGTTTGCTGAGGTAGCATCATGTTATCCCTATGTTGTGGCTGTCACCTCACTTGGGGGTTGAAAGGTTCAATTGAAACGGTTAAATTAATATTTGTAATAATATTTGGAAGACCACAGAGAATGATTTTAGCAGACAATATACTTGTCGTTATCTAAAAAAGTGCTATAATATTATGGACAAACAAAATATAATTTCCAAACTAGAAAACTGCGCGCAGTATTGTGGGCCCTCGTCCGTGTGCATATCGTTGGTTATCTAGTTAACGAACCTGTTATGAGTAGTATGTCAAAGTATAGGGCCTATAACTTCCTGTAGCCAGTAGGTGGCGCTATATGAGTCAATATTGTAGTCGAGACATGTTCAGGGCGGGACTGTTATGAAGCGTGAGAAATTTGGGCGAGATTGGGCAATGTGCTTTCAAGTTACAACAACTTCCTGTTTCATGGCGAAATATGGAAAAACACTGTTCAGGGAAAACTCACAATTGTTATGTTGTTGGACTCAGGGTATGGCTCCAAGAGGCTTTTTTGTACGTCTGGACCTGATACATATGTGTACCAAATTTCGTTCATCTACTGCAAAGTGAAAGGCGGGGGCATTGACTTTGAAAACTTTGGGGGTGCTATCGAGCCATTTTGCCACGCCCATGCCCAACACCCATAAAAGATGTAAATCTCACCCGCTCCTGACACGTGTGCCAACTTGCGTTAGTCTTCATGTATGTTTAGGCCCTCAAAAATGTGATTAATTTCCAAAAATAAAAATAATAATAATCATCCTTAGAAGAACAAGAGGGCTTCGCACCATTCGGTGCAATCTCTCAAAATTATTATCATTAGACCATTGTTTTATACACGTTTCCACAAATGACTGCAGACAGCATTTCTCATCCATAAAGTGTGTAATCCTGTGTGGTCTACCCTCCCAAAGACCCCCCAGAAAGCCCCACCACAGCAACCCTTATGCCCAGGAAGAACCAGCCTGGCAGGCGGGGAGGGCTAACGCATTCCCCACGGTGATGGGCCACTCGGACGACGGCTCCAGGAGAGGTCCCTGGGAAGGCTGGCAGGAGGAGAGCAGGATGGGCAGAGAAAGGATTCCCATGGGGCACCTGTCAACACATCCACAGAGCCCTCCCTGGCAGCAAACACCCAGTAAGAAGGAACCATTGACTCTTTTCTACTATGTAGTTCATTATCAGAGGCTTTACACCCATAGCCACTATCTGTTATGGTTGACAACGGCAATGAGGCTATGATGCAAATATGAATGTATAAATGTATGTATGTCAATATGTATGAATTTGTTGTTTCCTTTCATGCATTTCACCAGCAGTCATGCCGCTGAGTGTCGCTATGTAACATTCCTGTGGATGTGTACACATGGTAAAAGCCCATCTCCTCTCCTTACCTGCTTCAGATCACAGTACATTCCAGATAGAGTCCACGGCGTACCACGATGCCTCCGCACCGCACCGATATCCAACCACATTTTCAGGTATGGGTCTAAGTTTTGCAACTTATGTAGGCTGTTCTTCAGCCATTATTACGTTCGTTCTTTTGTAGTACGTATGTGTCAGGGGTTGCTATGACAGAAGTGTACACACACACACACACACACAAGGTGCCTTTTAATCATCTATTATAATAACTTCATGGTAATAGAAGATAGTTTATTGTAAAGGAGCGATTTTATTTGCAAGCTTCAATATATGTTTTAGTAAGGAAAAATACATTCCTTTTCAAACGCAAATATACTTGTGGTACAAGAAAGATGGAAATAATACATCTATAAACATAAATAAAACATAACGACATAACTCAACTTTATTTCCCACGGGTGAATTTGATTGTGTTATCATCAAGCAAACTCCAACTATGTTATCAGCAATAATTAATTTTAATTTAATACAGACAGATCGCTGCACTAATAGGCATCTTATCATCTTAATGTTATGTGAGATAAAGAACAAAAGCAGCACAAGTTAGACAAATCTTAATGGATACCTGGGCCTGTGTAACTAGTTGTGTTCTTGTGTGTGCTCAAACAGCTAACATGACAATGCGGTGGAGGGGAATGACAATGAGGAGAATGAGTATGTTTGCAAATGGAGACCCCTCCCACCTGTCAATCACAGAGGGCGCTATTAGAAACGAGTTGGAAAATGGTAAGAACAGTGACGTAATGGACTTCATTGTTTGGTGTTGGTACACTGTTCTCATCGAACCAGTCACCATATGCTACTATAGCAAAAACCTTATTTATGAATGTTAGTTACTGGTTCTTACTGTTATTACTACTATACTGACATCATAATTATATGATCAACCTGCTGTGATAAATACCATTGTTTGTTTGTAATTATGCAACAGAGGAGCAAAACTTGGTCAAAGACCTTGTTGTTTGCTCCACAAAGGACCGCATTCAGGGCATTAGGGAACTTCCAATGAGCTATGAAGAGAAAAAACATATCAGGTGGGTAATAGTTTCAGGTCCTTATGTCGACATAGACATGGAGTTAATTATTACCACCTAACAACCAGCAAACACACATGCACACACACTCACAGTGCATTTAATTCCAACATGTTCATTCCAGGAAGTGCGGGTTCCCAGAAATTGTTCTGATGATTTGATATTCATTCACAGCTAGTACAAAAGTATAGTAGGCCTGTCTGTAAAGATAACAGAGACCGCCATTTTCTTTCCTCATTATCTTCCAGGAGCCAAGTACTGGCATTCAAATCGTCCAAGAAGTCTCGCCACTTGTCATGCTTTGCAGACTATTCTGAGAACGTGTCATTGGTGAGAAGCTTTACACAGATCCCATTATGTATTCCTTCAATTCCCTTTATCTTATGATGACCTTTAACTTTAACATTAAACATGGCTAAATGTGGTAGGCTAGTAAACAAAGTAAACTGATGCAGTATTGTCATAATTCTTAGTATTTGTTGCTAAATTTCAATATAAAATATAACTGTAGGCCTATACTTTTATTAACAGTTTTACAGTTATACTACATAGCTAATTTCAAATGACTTGACATCATTAATTGCTTCAACCATTTGACGGACCAATTTGTCCTTCCAGTCTTTCCGTAGATGTGGCTCCAGCATGGCATCCGCAAGGCAGACCCTGGAGCTGTGGCAAGGCACCATGAAAGAGATCGGGGGCCGGTTCGGCACTAGCGTCCTCTCCTACTTCCTGTTCCTCAAGTCGCTGTTCCTGCTGAATGTGTTCTCCTTCCTGGTCAACTTTGGGTTCATCACCATCCCAATGCTTGCTTACAACCCCCTGCCCCAAATACCCCTGAACGTGACCTTCAGAGGCCTGGAGCTGCTCACTGGAGCTGTAAGTAGTAGTGCTCTGGATCTGGACTATGGATCACTGCACAGATGTGTTTGTTCTTCTTCCTGGAAAACCAATACAAAACCAAAACAAGATTCATTCACGCTTTCTTTGTCATTGTGTAATTTGTGCACATTTTGCTCCTCTCAAATACAAATATTGAAATATAGAAATTGTCAAAGGGGACAAAATCAGTTCCACAAATCATTGCATAGAATCATATATAATTGTAATTGCCTATCTAAAGTGACCACATGCACACACACACACTGTACAGAAGGTGAGAAGGTGAGGGATGGCACGTGGAGTGAATGCTGTAACACTGCTTAATGAATACAATGCTTTGATTTCTCCAGGGCTACTTTAATCACACAGTCATGTACTATGGGGGCTACAGTCCTGAAGTCATCACGGGCCTGCTGGACTACAACATGCAGCTGGCCTATTTCTTTACCATCGCTGCCTTCATGGTGCTGTGTGGAGCATCCCTCATCTACAGGTCAGTGAACCCTGTAAATAACAACCTTAACCTTAACCCTTAACCCTTAACTCTAAAACCTTAACGATAACCGTAACCATAACCCTAACTGTAACCCTAAACCCTTTCACCTTATCACTCATCCCAACCACGCTCAAATCCTAACAATACAGTCCCATCCCTTGATGTGTGGTTAATGCCGATTTCCACATTTTCCTTATTTCTCTTTACCGTTCTCTATACCTTTTTATCATTTGTAGTCTTTGCTATTGTGCTCCTGTATCCCCGCAGCATGGCCAGCTCGTTCAAAAGAAACTACATGTTAGACCCCATGGCAGGAGGCTCGTGGCAGCTGCTGTGTAGCTGGGATTTCAGCGTGACCAATGAGAAGGCAGTGAGACAGCGGAAGAACAACCTCAGCGTCCAACTCAAGGTGACTATGATGACCTGACTTAGGAACATGTCATTGTTAACCTTGAAGGTTAAGTCAGGACATAAGTCAGGACTACAAGGAAGTAGACCTTTGTTGAGTTATTTATCTGTGTTCCAGGAAATTATGTGTGATGATATTTTATTTGATTTCCTCATAGTTTTCTATAGATATTGAATATATTTGTTAAGATAAGATGTACTTTATTAATCTCAGATGGGACATTAGGTTGTTACAGAAGAAAGTGTAGGACAGCAATAAGAATAAATACAAAAATAACAAAAATAGAAGTTTGACCCTGAGTGAGTGTTATTTAGTGTACTATGAATTATGAATTATTCAGCTCATGTTAACCGTGTTTATGTTTTGTCTTCCTTCCACATTTGCAGGAGAGTCTGTCAGAGAAGACCCAGAGGAAAGGGCTGAACACAGCTGAGAAGATGAAGCAATTTGGCGTTCATCTGGGGGCCTGGTTCATCTCCACCAGCTTGGCTGTTGGCTGCGGAGGTGCCATCTATTTCCTCAGCCAATATGAACAGCGGGTAAATCAATCTCATTGAAGTTGATACACATTACTTGTCATAGGAACCATTTGTATTATAACAGGGGAGATGGAGTATAATGCAGTACCAATTTCCCAGTTTTCTCTCTGCAGGAGAGTTAGGTTTCAATATACGAAAAAGATATAGGCTTCATATATACTATATGTACTACTATCATATTTTATCATGAATGCTTCCGAGGGAAACATTCATGGCCTCTATTAAGCAGTAAACTTCCTCTTGTGATCTGTTGACTTACTGTTAGTGGTGCGTCATGCCCTTTACCGCTAATGCATACTGTATATGGTTTCACTGCGTCACTGTAGTCATAAAACACGCCGTATCAAGGATCAGGTCTCGTTCTGTTATCTGTTATCTTGTGCAGCAAACCACAGACACAGGCGACTGGTCTCTGCTCCAAGAGGCCGAGACTCTGCTCGTCCCCTTCGTGGTGTCTCTGATCAACCTGGTCGTCCCTCTCTTCTACTCCCTCTTCAACAAGTTTGAGCTGTACTCCAACCAGCGGCGACAGATCTATGCTCTTATCGTCAGGTTAGACTGTGTGTGCTCACTGTGTTAGCTACGTGAACACTTCTGAAGAAGATGGCTGTTTGTATGTGCGGGGATGCAGGGAAGAAGTGAAAGAGCCCTAATGTAAATTGAGGTCCAGCTGTGATTGGTCTATCCAGTAGACTATTAGCATGAACCAACGACGGTTATCTTATCATAACCATAATGCTATTAATAACCGTGCATAATAGAGCTGAGTACAGTGGAACTGGCTGAGCAGCCTTTTCATTCATATGCATGACATCATTAGCAAAGCTCAACCTGATGGCGTATCCAAACAAATGATAACAAGCCTTGTCTTGTTATAATACCATAACTAACATTATCAGAGGGTCCTTATTAAGTGTGAAAAAAGTAGGAATTAGAATGTATTACAATGTCATTAAGATTAGTAGTTCCCCTTACATTAGACATTAGACGTTACAAGTAGACGAATCTCATCATCATTTCATTGAAGTTCATTCAATCACTTTGCATTAAAAGAAAATCGTATCTTTCTTCTCTTTCTTCCAGAAATGTGATCCTCAAGATGTCAATCCTTGGCATTCTGTGCTACTACTGGATGAACGAAGTGGCAACTAAGTTTTCAGTACGTTTCAACCATGTCTGAATGCTAAATAAATATATATTTACTAGATCGACACTAACAAGGTATGATAAGTCATATGTATTTGTGGTGTGTTTTTATAAAGTGCTGGGAGCCCATGGTTGGTCAGGCCCTGTACCGACTGGTTGTCGTTGACTTCTTCTTCCTGATGTTGGGTTCCTTCTTCGGAGAGTTTCTCAGCAAGTAAGTGTCATGTTTTGAATTCACAAGGTGTAAATTATGCTTATTCTCCGTCGTAAATGGCAAACGGTGAGTTAACTTAATATTAGCAGAAACCTAATGACGTTTTATTTCAGTGTGATCGGGACCAAATGGCTACCGCGTCTCGGGGTTCCAGAGTTTGACGTAGCAAGGAACGTTCTAGATTTAATCTACGCACAGACTCTTGCTTGGTAAGGTAACAACATACAAATCTAACAACATGAACCATAAATACTAACCAGATGTATACAATGTGTACAATCAATAATAGTGGTTATATTTTTCCCTATTAGGATTGGAATCTACTTTTCTCCACTGCTGCCTGTCATCCAGATCATCAAATTTTTCATTTTGTTTTACCTAAAGAAGGTAACTATCAGGAGGCTTGGGCGTCTAGATGACAGTAAGATGAGCTGCCTTCCTTCTCTCCTCCCATAATCAGATACAATGGCATCGGTGGCCATCACTCACCATAGGCCTGCGTGTTACACTGCCGCAGAACTGAATTAGTAATGAATCAAATCCTTTCATTACTCCGCTGTATCATCTACTCATCTACTTACCTGCCTACCTACCGACCTACCCAATTACCTTACCTACTTAACGACCCAACTACTTACCTACCTACCTACCTGTACTGTATTATTACATTAGTGTGTGTTATATTTGTGGTCGCTGCACAGGTTAGCCTAACGCAGAACTGCCAACCTCCGCGGCGAGTGGGCCGGGCAGCTCAGATGCAGACCATCTTCATAGCGCTCCTGTTTTTCCCCTCCTTCGTGGGCTCGCTGTCCATGGTGGCCTACACATCCTGGAGGTACTAGAGAGGAAATCGTGATGACAGTCACAGGTCAGGGGGTGGCTCAGTGGCTCAACCTACTGCACTAACCATGTAGCACGACCACAGGTTCAATTCCCACCTGTGGTCCTATGCTACACGGCATTCCCTCTCTCTTTCAACACACTTTCCTGTCTCTCTTCACTGTCCAGTACAAAAAGCCCATACAAAAAATAAATATATATATATATATGGAAAAAAGTCACTG
>OMKN01073029.1:0-12571 GCA_900302345.1 Melanonus zugmayeri
TCTAATATGATTGTGAGACACTGAACCATCACTGATACCCAGGCCTATAAGCCAAACACACACATGTACACGCACGCACACACGGAGACACACACACACACACACAGACATGGAAAACAAACATCAAATTTTTTTTTAACATAAGTACCATGAAGGTGCACATATCTTCCTGCCAGCCAATGGCCATGTTGTTGGCAAGGCATTCTTGCATCGTCACACACACACATATTCTTACCCACACATGCATTCTGACACATGGGCTAATTCAACAGTAGCCAACACACACATGGTTCAATACGTTCCCTGCACTCTGCGCCGCGCTCTGCTGGCAATACAAGACATCAGACAAGCACAGAAGAATGCTTCTGTGTGAATCCATTTCAACTACTACTTGGGGGAGATGGGAGGAGAGGAGGGGAGAGGAGGGAAGAAGAGAGGAAGGGTGAGGAGAGGAAGGGCGAGGAGGAGAGAAAAAGAGGAGAATAGAGAGGAAGAGAGGAGAGGAGGGAAGAGGGGGGGAAGGGTGAGGAGGGGTGAGGAGACATGGTTGCAGGGTGAGGGGGACTATGCCAGCCAGCATAGTCTCTCCCATGCGTTGTCTAACCACTGTGTTCAAAAACAGCTGGTATGCTCCACTTACTCGCTGCTGGTGGAAATATTAATGTGCTTAGGGTGTTGAAGCCAAGATAAAGTCAGATTACAAGTAGGATTTGGCCAGCACACACTGCCGAATAAAAAAGAATAAAATATTCCATTATATCTTCCATTATATGAGTTATGCCAACACGTAAGCATCTCAATTTCCCTGTGTCCAATTTACAAAGAGCGAGGGTGTATCCAAGTAGAAAGGATGAGAGACAGAGCCAGAGAGAGAGAGAGAGAGAGAGAGAGAAAGAAAGAAGTCACATATGACATGAAAGAGAAAACGGAGCTGAACAAACCATATTCAGGATTATACATGATTAAGAAACATGACTGTATGAGTGTATGTTACCGAGGAAGGCGGAGGGGGAGACGGTCCCGTTGCTACGCGAGACCATTACGCTGATTCCTGTCTCTACGAAGGGCACGGAGAAGTCGATGGCCTCTGACCTCTCCTCGTTGATGGTCAGAGAACCCACCGCCATCACGGCCTTCTTGTAGACCACCTGAGGGGAGAGGTAGACACTGCTGTCACACAGACACAGGCTGGATAGATAGATGTATATATACATACATACATATGTATATATATCAAGCCACCTTCTGCACTGTGATTGACAAACGGCCTAGGCTTGAGAAGCAACAGTTATCTTAGATCAGACAGAAAGAGAGATAGAAACAGAGGTAATTGCACTTGTAGTGTGTACATAGCGTGTCTATGATCACCTTTTGACCTCTACACACAGACCAATCAAACCAGGGCCCTCATTTATCAATGTTGTATACGAACAGAAATGCGCGTAAACCATGCGTACGATCATGAACGTTTGCGTGACATTTATGCACAGCAAGCACGAGAGTGAATAGGACAATTACCAGATAGAAATTCCAAACATGACCAATGAATGCTTTTGATTGATAATTGCCAATTGATCTGACTAATTTGATTATGCTGCCTATTACTAATTTAATCATGTCATGAAATTGTATAAAATAACGGCAGCTGTAAGAAGTGTAAAATGGCAGATCTAGCGTTGTTAGAGGACGTGATGGGGCTGCGGGCTGCATGAGAAGAGAACGTGTTTTCAGATACCGCTGCACAACAGACCAATATAAAGAGGGACTTCCAATCCAACATTTCGGAGCGATAGACCATAGAGCAATGACCATGCGACAATGAATTCAATCACGTAAACAGAAAGGGAATGCACTCGCCAATGATGCTGGTGATAGAGGACTTGGTCAGCCTCACTCCTTTCTCCACCAGGTCGGCCAGTGTCGCGTTATTAAGCGGACAGTCTTTTATAGCGCTTGATTTGAGGTCAAAATACTTTAAACCTCTGATAGGCTGCTGTGTGGTAGAGGGACACTCCGTTTAACGGAGACTGCACTAGCTCCCACGCCACAGTCTTAGTGTAGAAGGGAGCAGAGAGAGAACAAAAGGTGTCCTCTACTTTGATTACGATTCTGTTACAAAAACGTATAAATCACTCTGTGATACATGTATTTTCTTTTTTTATTACTTGGAGTTTCCCGTTCACTCTTCCATTCCATCAACAATAGAATCGTCTATTTCCATTTTGTCATATTCATTCGCACGTTTCCTGTGGCGTTAAAGGGGATGTTTTGTGACCATATATGGTTAATTGTGGGCGTTTCTGTACTTTGATTCGTGCACAAGCAGAAACGGTAAGAACAAGTGGTATTTATCAACAAGGAGTACTTGCAGGTGTGCGTTCGACCTGCATGCGCACGTTTGATAAATCCCAATGTTTGTGTGCGTGCGACCATTCTAAATGTCATGCGTACAAATTTTTCTACTATTCTACGAACTCTTGATAAATGAGGGCCCTGGAAGCTAAACATGTAGCTTCTCTCCAACTGACCATAAAAGGAGCGACTGCCTGGCGAAGCTGGTAGCGCCACCAGCTACCAAAAAGTCTCACATTGCCACGCAATGACTGTTTCAAACTGAAACCAGCGCCTGAGGCATCGGAGAGATGACAGCTGCCTAATGTCTTATGTAATGTCACTGTTAACACATACACACACATTCACGCACACACACACACACACAATCGCACCCCCCCCCCCCCCCCCCCCACGACACTCATACACTGTGTGTGTGTGTGCACGCGCACACACACACACACACTCTGTCTCCATTAACGGTAATAGTGTTGGTATTCAGTAATAGTATCAGTATTCACTAGTATCTGTTAATGGTAATAGTGTTAGTATTCAGTAATAGTATCAGTATTCACTAGTATCTGTTAACGGTAATAGTGTTGGTATTCAGTAATAGTATCAGTATTCACTAGTATCTGTTAACGGTAATAGTGTTAGTATTCAGTAATAGTATCAGTATTCACTAGTATCTGTTAATGGTAATTGTTGCTATTCAGTAATAGTATCAGTATTTACTGGTATCCGTTAACGGTAATAGTGTTGGTATAGAGTAATAGTATCAGTATTCAGTAACAGCAGGAGTAAATAAGTCATTGTCATTCTGTTGTAGTGTGTTGAATAACCTTTAGAGTTGGTTGGAAACAAATATCTTCATAATGTTTAACCTTCATTGTAATATGCTTGAACTCAGCACATTATACTCTAAAAGCCATTTCATATTTTAGATAATTAGCACATAAAGCGACACAAATGATGTTGCAGACCAAATACCGAAGGCCAAACATGGCCATCCTGTAACTTTCATCCTTTTCACGTTCAGACACCAAATGGTATGAATGAATTGACTTTTGGTTCACACGGTGGTGCATATGCTGATCTAATGTGAACACATCTGCTCAACTCATGAGAGAGTGCCAGTACATTCTAGTCAATATCTTTCTGTACTGCTCAGACACTCACACTACAAATGTCAAATGGATATTTTACGAGGAGGCGGACGCTATAACGTAGCACGCTTATCTATCATCATCTCGGGCTATAGATAAACAGGTTGTCATGTGATCAAGTTTAATCTGAAGTGGGGACAGAGATAGACAGACAGATATGCTGTAGATAGATAGATAATAGATAGATAGATAGATAATAGACAGATATAGATAGATAGATAGATAATAGATAGATAGATAGATAGATAATAGATAGACATATAGATAATAGATACATCGATAGATACCTCTCCCACCATGCCGTTCCACACATTGTTGATCTTCTTGCCGTGCTTCCCGTTGTTGACCAGGTAGAGGTCATAGGTGAACTTGACGTTCCTGGCAATCTTCTTCAGGATGTCAATACAGAAACCCTTGCAGCACTGCTTGATGTAGGAGCCTCCCGTTGTGCTGTTACTGTAGTGCATGCAGGCACGCGCACACACACGCACACGCACACACACACACACACACACACATATACGCACACACACACATGCATAGTGGTTGGGTTAGAAACACGGTTGGGACACACGGTTGGGACACATGCGTGTGGGACACCTGGATCATGTGACCATACATTGGCAGTCTGTCTGTCAGCTTCTCAGGCTGTCTGGCAGTACAGCACACATCTGTTGGTTGCATGAAATTGTAGAAAAGTAGAAATATGAACAGTGAGCAGCATGGAGTACACATGAATATTGCTGAAGGCCAGAGAATACAGTGTGTGTTTTTATGTTTGTGTATATATGTGTGCGTGTGTGTGTGTTTTTATGTGTGTTTGTATACGTGGGTGATAGCGTGTTGGTGAGGCTGTGTGTGTGTGTGTGTGTGTGCACGCATGCATTTGCTCAGTGCGTGCTAACTAAAGCAGATGAAACAGGGGTACCGAGCAGCTGGGGCTTTAAATAGAGCTAGGCTCTGCAGAACAAGCATCCCACACGACTAAAATATCAGATGTCTCTCTCTCTCTCTCTCTCTCTCTCTCTCTCCACTTGGATTCCCACTCCCCGTCCAATATGAAGCTAGTTCCTCTCCCCTCTATGATGGAAGAAGGATCACTGTGCACAGACTCTGTGTGTAAGTACAGGCCCTACTGGTGACCTTGATGAATTACACTGCCTCCTACTCTTCCACGGGTGGTGAAATTATTTTTTCATCTAGTAAACAGCACCATGATGATAAAAATCAGAAAGGTAAATCCATTTGCACGCCATCTGTCTTTCACGTACAAACCAATGTTTATCAGGAGCCTTCGCAAAATTATCTGACTCTTTTACCCGCCGTTTCGGCTGAGTTTTACTCTTACAGGGAGGAGGTAGAGAGCTGTGAGATCTCAAAGACTCTCCAGCGTCAAAGGATTGAAACGTCCTTTCGACAGCAGCACTGTGTGTGTGTGTGTGTTTGAGAGAGAGATGTGAACAGAGTGATAAACACTGCGAGAGAGAGCGACAGAGAGAGAGAGAGTGAAGATATTCGAGTCTCCATGTGAATGTAAAGTGCATGTGTTTGTGTGCACTGCCCCAGGTGTTTGTGTACATTGTTGTTCTCCAGCTGAGCAACAAACCAATGCATGCACGCACACACACATGTACACACACACACACACACACTCCCCAGGGTAGATGCACATACAGAACATCTGTTGACTGGCAAGTACATTTGACGTCATTTCATTTGTAAACACACAATTCAAATCAATTCGTACCACCTATGGATGGTCACATCTGATTTGCATTTGCTAATTACAGGTGTGTGTGTGTGTGTGTGAGTGAGTGACTGACTCCATTGATGGGTGGATGCCAAAGAAAATGCCGTACGAGAAGTAGAGTGCAGAACTGAGGGAAAATTGAGCTAATTCGGGCCACTGGGACAAATCTGTATCTAAACAATACATCTTTGGACGATGGTTGTGGGGTGTTTCTCTGCACAAGCCGGTGCTGAACAGACCACACCTGGGTGACCCATTGGCGCTGGGTCACGGTGACTCGCTCGCTGCTCCAGGCGCACAATCCCACACTCTAATGGCCTCACCATTTGGAAACTCAAGTTGCAGTCTCATTGCTATACCAGTTCTCTTTCCCTGCAGCAGTCCCTCCCGCCACTCGTGTGACTTCCTGTTCGTGACTGATTGGGGGGGAGGAAGTATTTTGATGATTATTGATAATTGATTGACAATGACTTGGCCAACACACGCATCTACAACTGAGTTAAATATTGGAAGGGGAATGGATGAATGGATGAATGGATGAATGAATGAATGGATGAATGGATGAATGGATGAATGGATGAATGGATGAATGGATGAATGGATGAATGGACATTGGTCCTAACAGCTAGATTGCAGTGAGCTGACCTGAGCGGTTCAAATTGTGGTTAGTAGGCATTTAATGAGTAAGCCGTAATGGGAAAATGTTCATAATCCTAATTAGATGAACTCATTAAAGGATGCATGAGTAAAGCCTGCAATTAATGTACAATGAATGCTGGGTAACAGGAAGGCCTCTTCTTCAGCCCCTATTTATTTCATTTTATTTATTCTTTATCTCCTTATCCGTACTCTGTCTTCTACTATACAGTGTATTGTGTTTTTTAGCCTTGCACCCCCTGTATAGCACTTTGTGACCAATGTCTGTGAAAAGCGCTTTATAAATCAACTTTACTTACTTACTAATGAGGGGGTCTGTTTGAGATGTGGTGGAGAGTGAAAACAAAGACAACTAAACTAGGGAGAGATGTGAAAACATTCTGGGGATTCTTTCTTAAGGAAAATGATATGAACCACTGTGTGTGAGAATATTGAACATGATTCTGGGTGGATTGTTTATTCACAGTAGGGTGCATTTCCAGTTTGCAACACATTTTATTTTGATAAAATGAATTGATATATTGTTGTTGGAAAATGTTTATTTTTTCCATTTTCCTGTTAAATTTCCAGTTACGTTTCCAGTTAAATTGGTGTTAAATCAGTATTCATTCTTTTGATTGTGTTAAGTTTAGTATTGCACTTTTTAGGATTTTAATTATTTTCAATACTTCAATTTTCAATTCAAATACCGAAGCAGTCGGAGTGGTTATAAAAAATGTGGCAAATAGCCACATACCAAGGATCAAGTACAGTATCCCCTCGATGTCCGCCATTATTCTTTGTTTCTGCTTACAACGGTCGCGTTGAAGATGATGTCACAGCATTTAACCTGGCGTCGCTATGACGACCAGCTAAACCAAGGGGGAACTAAAATAGTAATTGAAAACGGCACAGAAGAGAATTGAGTCGAGTCGTACCGAGCCGGTACCATGTAGTGGAAAAGCGCCATAAGATAGTTTCCGGAGACTATCCAGATAAAAGTCTATCAAAGGTAGTGAGGAGGAGGAGAAGGATGAGATGGGTATCTGTGTGCAGATGATGATGTCATTCTAAGTCTAAGACTGTTCCAGGTTACAAAGGAGAACAGGGAGTGGGTGTTCTCCCAGACCCAGACAGTGGAGGAGACCTGGTCTAACAGGTCTCCTCCCTTCAGCACCCATGCACACCAGCGCCAGAATGTTGAGTGTGTGTGGTGTGGCTTGGCGTCGGGAGGCAAAACAGGGGAGGCGGGGTGGCTAATTCCCAGGTTGGACACAGCTGTGGGTGATCAATGATTCGTTTTGTTATATAGTAATCATTGTTCTATTGTGCCCACAGTGAGGTTGGTTCCTGTGACCCATGGCATGATCGAAAGCCGGCGAGCTGCACGATCCCCGACAGCCTCACTCAGTAGCCCTCGCACGATCGCACGTTAAGTCTTGTTGTACCCAGCGTCTTTGTAGAGTCCTTTTGTCGGCACCCAGTGTCGCATATGATTTTCCCATTTGAGAATAAAGAAAGACTCTTGAAACCTCCACCTGCCTCTCCTTCAGTCCACAAAACCCTGGGAGTAAGGGCAAGACCTTTACAGTGTGATACAAGCAGCCACTTTAGGGAACTAAAAGACAAGGTGGAGGGATGGAGGGGTGGAGGGATGGAGGATTGGAGGGGTAGAGGGGTGGAGGGATGGAGGGGTGGGGCGTACACAGCCGGCTGCAATATTCTGCATGAGTAATAAAGGCTGGATAATATACTGCTGAGAGTAAAGGGCAGAGAGGAATCGTTGTAATCTACAGGCCGCACCACTAAAGCTTTTCTCTCCCCCAAAAAACACAACATAAAGCACCCAGAGAAGCATCTGAAATCGGTCTCCTTCCAACACCTACTTAGGGGGGCTTTTGTTTCCGTTGCAAATCAAGTGAAGTGGTGGACGTGTGCTATACGGCCATGTAGCATTTAGCGAGGGATACAAATGTGAGGCTGGGGTGTGTGTGTGGAGCCGCTGCTTACTTTTTGACGTGCTTGCGGCAGGGCACAGAGTTTCTCATGCACGTGCCGGTGAGGATGTCCACATTGTCAACGATGACGAACGGCTTCTCCTCCAGGGTGACGATGGACAGATGGTTCTCGTCGGCGTCCTCATCCCCGAACGAGTTGTACCTCGGCCACACGGGGAACATCAGAGAGAGGGTCCCGTTCTCCCAGCGCCCCATCTGCACACACACACACACATACACACACACACACACAGTGTATTACAACATACACAATGCACGCGCACACACACACACACACACACACACAACCACATTTTTTCATTGGAGTGAAGTAAATGGCTTAATTTGAATGTTGGCTGTTCCAGTTCTGTGTTTTCATGTCTTACCTTCTCCCATTCCCTCTCACTGTTCAGGACGATGACAACCAGTTTGGGGTTGGCTTGGTAACCATCTGGCGTGAAGGATAGGTCCCGCCCCTCGTTCCAAACATGCATCATGTGCCTGAAACCAAAAACACACACATTTTATTTAATGGCGTGTATGGAAAAGTGTATGGAAAGGTGTTTGTCTGTGTCAATACACAGACAAACACTTGGTGATTAGTATAGCGTAGCGATGAGCACTTCAGAACAGTAATGATATTTCCTTTTACTACATGTACACAAATGCAGATGTACGCAGCCAATACAGTCTCCATATATATATATACTGTGTGTGCGCGTGTGTGTGTGTGTACCAGTACATGTAAGTGGATGTATTTATGTGTGGGAGTAGGAAGAGTCAAAGACCACACAGCTCCTCCATGACCATTTTACATTGATTTCTATTATTTCTGATATACAGCTAATACAAAGTAGTGAAGTATGAATGTTATGAATGCTCTCACACTAACTTCTTCTATTCTTCTTCAGCAACATAACAGCAGTAAAGTACACATGTTTCTTGGCATCTTTCAAGAATGAGTGTTCCAAAGCTTTTGGATGGAGGTAAAGGATGAAGCCCATTAATTAGATATTGTGGGGACAGGTTGTCCAGTGGAAGTTTTTCATTATTCTTAAAAGTTATGCAGGGACTCATATCTCTCTCTCTCGCGCTCTCTTTATATCAATATAAGAGAGAGAGGGTGCAACCTTTTTTTTAAGATAATGTATACCGTGGCCTTTAAAAAAATTGGAAATGGAAAGTAGAAAAATCCAATCTTTTGGAAATGAAGTGTGAATAATCTTGTGTGATAGCATTTTGAAAAGATGCTGTATTCAGTGGCAAGGCATTGTGTTTTAGCTATCAGCTCCATTATGCTCTGAGTTGCAAACATAGCATAACATGCATAACAATTCTATTTTGAAGTAGGCGGCGGAAGGTAGTGGGCCACGAAGGATGCTCGTGTAAACTCCTATTTGCACATGGAAGTCAAGACGCATGAGGAGCAGCGTTTTAGTGGTTCTTTGCATGTTGCCAGATATAGCAGTTGAAAAGTGCCATTGAATATTGTGAAAATCATGCGCATCAAATTGTTGTAGGCTTGTGGGCTGTTTCATCTGAGGGAGTGGGTTTTAAATTAGACTCACATAAATGTTGCTGCTCACAACCAGATAAGAAGAGACAATTGTCTCATGTTTTTTATGGAGAGTTGGAAGCAGCCCCGTGCCCTACTGCGGTAGCCTCACCACCGATCGATGTGAACTCCAGCTAAGGAAAAGTCTAAGGTCTCCGTGGCTCTTGCAGAGAGAGAGAGAGAGAGAGAGGGAGAGAGAGAGAGGGAGGCTTCGCCCGGGGATATATAGTGCTCCTACACTGGATTTTTTAACAGGAAAAGAGAATGTATTGGCTGAAAGATTATAAGGCTATGCATAACATTGTTTTTATAGACAGCGTGGCAGGTGTTGCCGTGGTTACAGCGGAGCCAGTACATTCATCATAGAGCTGTCTGTTCGGAGGGGAAAACGTTTTCCTTTTTTTGGGGGGATGAGATTTTGATCAAAACTGTTTTTGATCAAGTGCCAAGTGTGAAATGATATACTATATCTGCACTGCCATATTATATAAGTAATGCAAATAAAGAAAAAACCTTCACTAGGAGTAAGCAAACAAACAAACAACATCCCCAGCGATGTTAAACAGAGTAATAATATTTAACAACGGATGTATTGTCTCCAACAGGGCAGTGTGGAGCATTTTAATAAGGCTACAGTTATTGGCAACCTTTTAGGCAATAGTGCTATATGAGATTATTACATCCTGGTATATTAGATTATTATTATTATTATTCATGACAACAACGACAGTACATTTCTCCATCCATGCCTTGCCACATCAGGATGCTGGCAGGGCAACCTCAAATGCTTTTGATTATGATTGTGTTTTTCAGAGATAAACCATCAGAGAGCAACCATTATAGATTATAGATTTCCCGATAATAAGCAGCACATTTAAAATGTTAAACAGCCCCTATGAGGGCGATTAGCCTAATTCCTTTGTCATCCAATTCCTTTCTTGGCTATCTGATGTGTCTGTGTTTGTGTGTATATGCCGACTGCAGTGGCAACACTGCATCTAATTTAATGTATGCAGGGTGCTCATCACGGCCTAACCACCTCCGAATCAGTGTAGGAAAGAAGAAAAAGAAAACCCAACTGCCTCAGCTTGATACCTGCAGACAGCAGACGTTGACGTTGCAATGGCAATAAGTGCAAAACGCACTCAATCATAACAAACTTAATGTTTAACGTCTATATTTAT
The DNA here is from genome assembly GCA_900302345.1 of Melanonus zugmayeri. NCBI lineage: Eukaryota > Metazoa > Chordata > Actinopteri > Gadiformes > Melanonidae > Melanonus > Melanonus zugmayeri. The sequence continues at coordinate 10,620 of OMKN01073029.1, forward strand.
TTTCTCCTGAATTGATTTGAGACTAAGCTGTATTAATGCAGGGGGATTGACTTAGCTGTTCAATAAGGATGGTGTTATCAATAGCAATTTTTCCTGAGACAGAAGGTCAGGGGAATTAGCCCTTGGTACATCACATTGAACAGTAAAGCGCTTTACCCCACGATGTATTGAGTGAACCATGAGGATATTATGAACACAGTACCAGAACCACATTTCTATATTGTCTATTGTATTTTTTAAATTGTATTTATTCATTTCTTGTATTTGTGGATTTTGTACTTTTTATACTCACTGCGCCAACATGGCAGAAAAAAATCCTTGTATGTGCAAACTTACATGATTGGATTCTCATTGTGAACATTTTACAGTAAGTGAACCAAAAACCATCTTGTTCCAATATCATAAACAAAGACTGCAAGTGTATCTGCATGCAAGTGTGTGTGTGTGTGTGTGTGTGCACGTGTGTCTGTGCATGGGTGTGTGTTTATGTGTGTGTGTGTGTGCGCGTGTGTGCGCATGTGTGTGTTTATGAGTGTGTGTGTGTGTGTGTGTGTGTGGGTGCACGAGCCCTCCTTTTTCTTTTTCATCTGATAATCCGCAGTCTTCATCACAGAGGATCAAAGAACGCACATGCACACACACACACACTCATGCATGCACAATTGCATGCACACATGCACCACCTCCCACAGAGACATATAACAATTGAAATTCATGAGGAACAAAGCTGCTGAAATCTGCTTTAATCCTGATTTAATGACAGTAGTCCAAACACACAAATACACACACACACATGCAAGTTAATGCACAGTTAACATCAGTTAAAGGTGTCATTGCGTTGTTTTTTCATAAATTGAGCTTTTGAGATAGGATAGGTCACTCCTAGTTGCATTATGCATGTTTCACGTGAAAATTGACTTCTATCCCCATCGCATGCATTAGCCAATGAAAGAAAATAAAGGCATAAACGACAAGTTAAAAAAAGACGAACAATGTGACGTCAGAATGTGAATTAATATTCATGGGATCGCCTACTTTGGCTTGTGCCCGCCCGCAGGAAATCTGCTGCCAGCAGTCGAGTAGCAGAGCTCGAAGTACTACGCAAATTTATCTCTGTGTTCTGATCATTTTGACCACAGTGACTTTTCCAACTTCGGTGCCTACAATAGTGGTTTTGCTGCGAGGTTGTTATTAATACCTGGATCTGTACCATCATGATGATCGAACACCAGCTCGCAGTCTGCAAGTTAAAAAAAATAACTTTTCTGTTATAAAATAACATGTTCATATTATAGGGTGACCATATTTTCATTTCCAAAAAAGAGGACACTTTGCCCGGCCTCGAGATACTTAAAAGACGCTCGAAGTTTACTCAAAGATGCTGGCGCGAGGACTCCGTCGGCGATTGTATGGTCCTGGACGTCCTGGACGTTTGGTCACCCTATCATATTATCCACGTTAGCATCTAAGCATGTATGAAATGGGCACAAGCCAGAGATGGAAATTAGTACCAGCCACCAGCCAAATGCTGTTAAATATATTAGTGGCTGGTAGATTCCAAATACATAATAAAAATGTACCGTTGGTTTACTATTGTGTGGTTGGTGGATTTTACCAAGTGGATATAAGTGCGAGTACAAGTGGCTGTATCTCCGAAGACATTTTGTGCGTGAGTTTGTAGCACGGTACAGTAGACAGGTTAGTGTTGATAACGCACTGGAGGCTAGACGCAATATTCGCCTCTGATTGGCTAACATCACTGTGACGGGCAGTGCTGTTAGCCAATCAGAGGCAAGTAATTTAAACGTCACGAATATTCATGAGTAAGGGCCGAAAATGGGTCGTTCTTTCCACCCACATCATTCGCCTAACTAGAACAGCCTGAAACAGGCGCACGGGAGCATTTTTTTCACCAAAACCGGCTCAGAGGGCATTCATTAATACTAGAGACC
>OMKN01073048.1:0-17417 GCA_900302345.1 Melanonus zugmayeri
AAGTTTAAGCAGTTTGTAGGTTTTCTTCAGATTGTTCTCTACAGTTAAAAATTCTAATAAAATATAAATAACATACTAAAATATTAAAAGTGCTATATGTAACAATGACACCGAGTGTAAAATGGGTACTGCAGTCCAAATTCACAATATTGGAGAGTTGTCTCCGCCCGCCCCCTCCTCCTCCTCCTCCTCCCCAGACTCAAGCTCGCCCGTGTTGCCAGGTTGCGGACACTGAACCAACACGAGCGCAACATTATATGAGTCGAGTACAAGATTAAGACTCCAAGATGTACCCGTGTTTTAGCACGGCTGTGTTCATGGAGCTTTTTCGAAAGACGAGGCTTTTTAGGTCGGGAGGAATCTATTACAATCTCAGTTGATCCAGTTTGTTTGCTTGCTTCCATGGCTGCAGTTTGTGTGCCAATATCTGGCAACCCGAGGTACTCGGAGAATAGCAAACACACAGACCAAAACAAAAACAGACGTTTCAAAGGAGAACATACTGGCTGTATGTCGACTTATGTTTCCATAATCTCTGATGACCTATCATGATCATTTTATGATTTAGTACAGTAAATGTTTTACTATAGCAACTTGAACTAATATCAACTAATAACTAACACATCTCTAAAATATAAATACTATCAATAATAATAAAATATAACATATTTTATAAAGATATTTTATAAATATATTACCTCCAGGAGGCGGGTCTCCCGGGTCTTCTCATTGAGGCTGTTCTTGCTGTTCTCCAGCTCTCCCTCTAGGTAGCGCAGTCTGTTGGTCAGCAGCTCTCTGTCCAGCTGGTGGTTGTCCCTCTCCTCACACGCAAGCAGCAGCTCCTTCTTCTGCCGCGACATCTAGACACACACACACACAAGCATTTAAACTCACGTCTGGTTTGTTCTATATTATAACAACAAACATGGCATTTTATTTGCCATGTATGCTAAATATTATTGGTTAAAACATTGTCAGCTGCAATGCTAACGGTGATGCTAACGCTAGATATGACAAAAACTAACATTTCACCAAAAGTCTCTTCTTTCATTTGGGAAATCTGGGCACCTTTCTCTACTAAATGTTTACTGGTTTGTTTCATTTGATCACCGTGTAATGAATGTTGAGGGCACTTCTCAGAATGTACAAATGTAGAAAAATCATGTTTCTGTGGATTTTGGTGTCAGATACTGAACCTTTAATGACAAACACTATACAAATAGCAATGAAAATCATACGGGCACACAGAGACACAAACACAAGCACCTCCTCCTCCAGTCTCCTCAAACTGGCCTGGTTCCTTTCCAGATCAGCCTGAGCATCGTTGCCTTGGCGATGGGCCTCCTGAGTCTCCTTGCGCGCCTTCTCTCGCTGCTCCTCCAGCTGAGCCCGCAAACTCTGCACCTCCTCTCTGGACGAGGCCTGCACCGATTCATGCTGACGGAGAGAGAGAGTTATACAGAGGGAGACGTGTGCTGTGGGTCAGGGGGGTCACTGTAGCCTAAGTACGTGCACTTTGTACAGGCACAGGCACTTTGAACTGCTTTGTTTGTATCACGTCATGACCTAGGATCATGTAATGTTATGCTTTTATGTGGTTGTGTGTCTGTGTTTTATGTGTTTATGGTTGCTCAAATCAAATTGCCCTTCTGGGACAAATAATAATCTTGAATCTTGAATCTTGAGAGAGCAAGAGAGAAAGACAAGAAAGAGAGAGGAGCGCAGAGAGAAACAGAGTGATACTAGATATTATTTGCTAGGTATTTCCTATTTTCTAAGTATTTGTATTACCTGGCCTTGAATCCCAGTGTGTTCCAGACAGTGCTCCCAGTACGTACCTCCTTGTTGAGTTTCTCCAAAGCTTTCTCCTGCTGTAGCTGGGCCTCTTCCAACTGGCTGTGGGATTGACCCAACGTTTCCTTCTCCCTCTCCTTGACCTCCAGGCTCTGCCTCAGCTCGCGGGTCTCCTGGTCCAGTCGGGAGGCTTTCCTCTTGGCCTCGTCCAGGGCAGACCTCAGCCCCCTGATCTCGGTGTGGAGGGCCTCCTCCAGCTCGGAGCTCTCTGTGGTGCTGTTCTGCAGCTGGGCCTGATGGAGCGAAAACACATTGTGTGACTTACGAACAAAGTTACCAAGTGAAGGGGTCATATGATGCTTTTGGGGTTTCCCCCCCCCCTTGAGTGTGTTATATTATATCTGCGCATGTAGAAGGTCTGCAAAGTAAAAAAAAACCTCAAAGTAAATGACGGGGGGATTGTAGTGCGAGGATTTTGTTTGGGGGGGTAGCTGTAGTGATTGAGTGTGTATTGTTATGTTAGTGATTGGTGCAGCAGGACTACGGCTGCCAGTGCGCCTGAGACTCGGGCTCAAACAGGTACGGCTGAACCGATGCCATTGTTAGTGTATTCAGCTGCTCAGGACTCAAGAGGCGTAACCTTTCCAACACACGCTCTAAGCGGTCGACCAATCACAACAGAGTGGGCTTTTCGGGAGGGGGCTAGAGACAGGAGCTAAAACCGAGCGTTTTAGACGGATGGTGAAAGAGGTGCTGCAGCAATGTACCTAATGAGAATACTAAAGTGTTTTTTGAATATTAAAGCATGTAAACCTATTCTAGTGTAACCCGCAAATGAAATAATTAACCAGAAAATGAGCATAATATGACCCATTTAAATCAATCCACGTTTGATGTAATTTTTTGTGTTATAACTATTTACTATGCACTTAGATGCATGTCATTAAGGAGCAGGTAGGCATCTTGACAAAGGATGCCTACAGGTAGGTTGTGGACATTGGGGATCGAACCCAGTACATTTTGGCTGGGAACACCCTAGCCAATGTTATGTACGTGTTATATATGTGTGCAGTGAGTCCCCACCTCAAGGCGTGAGAGTTTCTCTCTAAGGCGTGTGCTGGCTTCCTCATGCTCCTGCTCCGAGTCTCTGAGATCGGCTAGTTCCATCTGCGTTCTGCTCAGGCGGGTCTTGGTGGACTGTAGCTCCTCCTCGGCCAATGAGAGCTTCTCCTGAAGGCGGGTCGCCTCCCCCTTCGCCTCCCCGAGCTTCTGCTCCATCTCGGAGACAACCGACGGGTCTGGAAGCTACACACACACACACACACACACAAAATCAAGGTATAAGATACAAAAAGGATAAAATAGTTTATGGACTAGTGTTAATTAGTGTTGCTTGAATTGTGGTTGTCTTCTACTTCCTGACCTTTTTGCTTTTTTGTTGTTCCTTGGCAAATTCCTCTTTGGCCCTCTTCAATTGGTCTTTCAGCCTGTCAATCTCATACTTCAGCTCCGCCTCCTGCTCCTGGTGAGCCTTTTTCAAGGAGATCACCTCCATCACCTTCCTGTCCATGTCAGTCCTGTGCTTCTCCACCTCCGACTGCACCTTCAGCAGGTTAGCACGGGAACTTGAGAGCTCCTGGAGAAATAGACACACAGACCATCTTAAAGGACGAAGACACACATAGTGTGAGTCTGCAAAGTTTCACAATAAACAGGTGTGAAGTCTGTACCAAAATAAATCCTCAAAAATAATTGTTTATATACACTCTCCTTTTCCTTTGAGTCTCTATCCAGCTCCCTTACCACTGTGCTCTCCAATATTGACCCTATAGTCAATTCCTCATGTTTATACAACTTGAGATTATATTTTTTTCAAATTAATCTTAGTCACCCTTTTCAATTGAAAAACATTCAGAATAAGCCAAATATAAGAAATGAGAATTTAAAAAAGAATGCGGCGTATTATTGTACCTTGTTGACGGTCTCTGCGTGGCTGGGGTCTGGGATCTGCTGCTTCATGAAGCTCAGCCTCTCCTGGAGCTCCTTTAACTCCTCCTCAAACTCATCTTTATCCAGACGCACTTTCAGCAACCTGGACCGGTGCATATAGACACAATATGTTTGAACATGACACAACAGCCTTTATAGAGTGTCTGATTAAAAGGTTGAATCACATGAGCTGGATTTAAGTTAGTAGATTTATTTTGTTTTTGTTGTTGCATCTCTTCAAATCAACATGGATCAATACTCTCACATATCAAATCACTAAACACATACAACTACTAGACCATCCATCCTCTGTATCATCCATGTTTGGTTTCTACACAAAAGATCTAAGTTAGGGAAGGGACCGTCTCACAACTACAATCACAGCTCTAGGCACAACTAGGCACATCTACAACACGGGAGACGTGAACCCAAGCACAGGGTGGTGTTCACTAGTCTTTCTCAAGGCGGCTCTGGTCTGCTTGGAGACTCTCTGACAGACAGACAGACCAGTAAGAGGCGCAACAAAAGAAAGAGAACAGATAAATAATAATAATAACAATAAAATACAAAGGGGGAAAGCATGAAAATGCAAATACAAATCCCGCCGTCCAGACAACACAAGTCATTTACGTTGACGGATGCACTCACTCCTGCTTGGTGGTCCGAAGGTCGTCCTTGGTGGTGTGAAACTGCTCCATCCAGTGGCTGCTCTCGTCTCGGCAGTCCTCCAGCTGCTGCTGCAGGGAGCGTACCGAGGAGTTGACACGCTGCCGCTCCGCCTCGATCCCCGCCTGGGACTGATGGAGGGGGAGTTAACTGCTAATGTTAGGGTATGTTCACGTTACAGGGTTGTCAATTGTTGTCTTTGCTCAGACCTGATTACTGACTGGTTGCATTGTGGTCTCATGGCGAGACATGGGAAATGTGTTGGACCTCAAACCACCGACAAAAGTGACCCAAATGTGACGAGTGAAAGATCCGAATTCATGTGATATGTTCTGTTACTCTCTTATATCTTCCCATATATTTTAACATCATTAACAAAGTAGACTTATTTAGCATATTGAATTCAGACAACCTGGGCCTCCATAAGTGTGTATGTGTGCATGTGTGTGTGCATGCTTGTGTGCGTGCTTGTGTGCAGATCTGCACCTGAGACACCTGCTCCATGCTGCTGCGGAGCTTCTCCATGTCTGTGCTGTACTGCTCCCGCAGGCTCTCCATGTCCCGGTCGTGCGTGGCCACCTCGTCCTTCAGCACGCCCTTCAGGGCCGTCAGCTCCCGCTCGCGCTGCCGCAGCGTCTCCTCCAGCTGCTGCTTCAGCTGGCACACCTCAGCCAGCTGGGCCTGGAAGCCCGCCAGCTCCTACGGGGAGAGACATGCACGACATACACACACACAATCATTTCTTTAGAGTTGTCCGTTGCATGTTTTCTTCATTTAAATGGATTGATATCACCCAGTCACGCTCTGTCCCTCTGATCTTTAATTCTGTGATGGTGTACAACGCCATCAATTATCACATAATCACAAGTTAGGAGACCTCAAAGTGATTGCTTGGCTTGTCTGACATGCAGCCAAGAAAAACTCATTTTATAATGCAAAAAACATTATAAAAGCCATAATCAGAATAAAACGATTAATAGAGAAAAATTCCCTGGATGGATTGACTCGTGGATGGGCACTTTATTCTTGAGAAGCTTTCTAGTTCAGATATATTAAATTAGTAAATTGCTGCAGTAGAAAAGTGACATAGTGCTGGTTTAAAGATTACAAAATGACTCTCAGACATGTTGCATGTGTTGTTAAGCTCTGCCATGGTTAATGCTAGCTGCTCCAGCTTGTCCTAGACTAGACTTGACACATGGGTACGTGTTGTTCTGAATGCTTGTGAATGTCAGGGAGTACCGTCTTGCTGCTCTCCCTCAGCTCGTCCTGGAGCCCAGCCAGCTGGTCCTCCACATCCCTGACCCGTGTCTCCGCGTTCTCCCTCTCCATGCGCAGTTGAGTCAGCCTGTGGGAGCCAAACAGGGCAACTCCTTCAACCACACACACTCCATACCGTATTATGGTCGATATAATGGCTCCGTAACTGCTGGTTGTGATGAATATGGGGTTAGCGTTTAGCAAGCGTAATAGCTTTGGTATTTGGGAACCTCGCACTCCTTACTCAAATAGAGCTTCAACACCCATTCACAGATTACATTCCAAAACATGATCCATCTTCTCCAAGAGTGTGCGAATGAGCTCAATAAAAGCAGCATTTAATGCATTTAAATCATTAAAGTTTGGGTTGTGTAATCATGATGTAACTTCAAATATTGGCGAGATATCTTCAATAGTTGCTCCGTAGATTCAAACTAATAATAATAATCCAAAATAGTGTTTTTTTCTCTCCCCCATTGACTTACATTGCACGGTGAAACAGGTCTCAAAGTCACACTTTTATCACACAAATGAACGTGAACAAAGCAGATTCTGCCAATGTATAAAATAACTAAACCTGATTCAGCGTTTTTTGGAAATAAAAATGTCAACTTCGTGTTGATTTTACTATTTGAATTAGGAACGGTAGAGTTCCTTCCGAGACCAAATGACCGTGTTTGTTATTAAGACCAATAGGCTACGGAAAATAAACTAAAACACGCCTATTGGTTGAGAGACGGTTTACATATTCTGTATATCTACGGCGAGGGGATAAAAAACATAGTACCAATCATTGTAAACAAATGAAAAAGCACTGAATTTTGTTATTTTATACATTAGCAGAATACGCTTTGTTCGCGTTCGTTTGTGTGCTAAAAGTGTGACTTTGAGACCTGTTTCTCCGTGCAATGTAAGTCAATGGGGGGGAGAAAAAGTTTGAATCTATGGAGCAACTATTGAAGATATCTTGCCAATATTTGGAATTACATCATGACAAGGTAACTACACACCTCAAACCTCTACCAAACTTTAATTATGCTTCAACTATGCTAGCATTGGCTTGTTTACCCTCATAGAAAACACAGGTTTCTAAATTAGAAATAAAAACAAAATAAACAAATAATGAATGTTTAAAGGCCCTGGACACCCAAATCCACAAAAGCCTTCTAACTATGTAATTTAGAGTCTTATGTTCATACTAGTAAGCATCTAAATAGTATTAGACATTACTTTCAATCCATGTCTGAAATATTGTCATTTACGTTTTTTTACTCTTTCCTGATTTTGGGTTTGAATTGGGCGGGATTAAGCTCGAGATTTATGACGCAATAAATACCTAGAACGAATCGGAGCCGCTGGGCTTTTCCCTCTTCACTCGCCGCTACTAGGGGAATCCTGGTTAGTTTATTTTCCTCCGCTTACCGATATGCTTAAGTTCAGTGGGTCGTCTCGTCTGATCTGAGGTCGTATTAGAGAGTTGATTGTTGCGTGGCTCCCCCAGGAGGAAGGCTCACGGTGTTTGCCTCGGGGAAAAGCTTGGGGGTTTGAGAAGAAGCATCCCGCTGGGACACACCCGCCGCCACTCGCTCGCCCGCACCTGCCTGCCACCGACAGAGAGACCTCGACACGCGGCGGGAGATGCGGACAAGCGTGACGGCACACAAGGTCGTCCACCGGCTGCCACACCCCGGTGGTGCCTAGCGGCGGGCTCCTGGCCACGGAACGAGGCGTGCCCTGCGGCTGCTCAGCTCGGTTCGTCCGGATAGCAAAGCATTTTGTAACTCACCGTTCAGTGACCAATTCAAATGAATTGTTTTGAGGCTTCTCATCCTCTGATGAATCACGTGGCTCAAACATATAGGGCTGGACTACACCGACTGCAGTGTGCAACATTGTCGTGGAAATGAGAGCTCATTTGACATGGGCGGAGCCAGGGAGAAGTCAATCAAAGCGGGACCTGACACGCCCACACGGTCTTGGCAAAGTGTCAACAGCATAATAAGCAGCTTTTTTGATCTAGGTTTTCTAATAGTTATGAACGTTTTTTTTCACTCCGATTTTTGTGGATGCTTAATGAGACCCAACTGTGATGATATATATACATTTGTATTATTTCAAGCCAGGTGTCCAGGGCCTTTAAAGCATTAAAAAATGTCCATTTAATAGGGTAATTAATATCCTACATAAGTCTCTGGAAAGAGAAGTAAATTCATAATTTGTATTCATTACATCATGATGTGTCGAGTCCTAGGACATATTTAAACTCCATGACGTTGACAGGTTCACCAGTGGTAATAATTCTGTATGTGTATTTGTCAAAATCCTCACTCAGACTGCGTTTGGTGTAACTCCTTCTTTTTCCGGCCAAGCATCTCTTGGAGCTGCATGTTTTCATCCAGACACGATTCCAGCTGCTCTCTGATAGCAGGGTCCGGTCTGCCACTGGAGCCCTACACACACGCACACGCACACACACACACACACACACACACACACACGTAAAAAGATTATCAATATAATACAAAATCAGTTGAGTATGCAGGCGTAAGCAATGTGTGTTTGGGTCATATGGCAGCAAGCTTGCAGTTGTCTGGGGAGCAATACACTTTTGGGATTAAATTCTTATGGGGTATTAAAGGTTAAGACTTTCTTAAACCACCTTATAACGGGTTGTTATTAAAGAGTAAGATTAGTGTTAGTTTGTCTGTGTATGCCGACAACCTCTGATTTATCCGATGCAAATGTAAAACAACCTTTAGCCACTTAAATCAGATTACTGCATAATTAGTTATAAAATACATAGGCAAATAGGCAGCAGCTAAATTCAATCTAATGTTATTTATTTTGTTCAGAGTTCAAGAGACTTAAAAAAAAAAGGTGTGTGCTTTCACTAAGCGCTTCACTTTAACAACCCCTGCTGGGCTTTACACTTGGCAAAGCTACTGTAAACATTTCAGCCTTCCAGCATGTCAACCCTCCCCATGCATCTTATCCATCCTGCTCCACCTACCTTCCTCTCCTCCTGCAGAGCGGTCTGCAGATCACCCAGTTTCCTCTCCAACTCCCTCTTTTCTTTTCTCCACTCTGCACCGGACCCATCCCTGGACTGGTAGCACCAACCAGATGGAAATACATAATTCATTAGCATAGAACAGTTACCACGGTTACAGTTAATACTGTGGTTAGTTGTAAGAGATTAGAAATAGCACATACCCTGAGGCTCTGCACCTTCTGAAATATGACCTTGACTTTCTGCTTGATGGCCATCTCACTCTCACTGGTACTAAGGGGGAAGAGAGAGAGAGAGAGAGGGGGAGACAACCGCACAGGGATCAGTTACAGTAATCGGACCGTTAATGACTTATTGATTACACTAAGGTGAATCTAGGAACCCGTGCTCGGAAACCTGGGTCTCAGAAGAGGTAAGGGAATGTGGAAGGCGATCCGTACCCATCTCTCAGGATGCTGTACAGGGTCTGCATGAGTTGCTCCTCTTCCCCACTCACCTCCGAATACTGACCCTGGTCCAATAAAAGGTCAGGGGTCACCTTCAGACAGAGACCTCAGTGTGTAATGATACTCGTGACAAGTTGTATTTTTAGAACAAAAACGATTTAACAAATTGATTCCCCACTTATAAGAGAAGCCCACAGGTTATCTTACGTGTTTCTCTGTGTTATGGATGAAAGCCATGTTGTTGCTGTCCGCAGCTACAGATCTCCCTGGTGGAGACCACTGATGAGGCCCACTGGAAGCTGAGCTCTGGTTCCGTCCCAGGCTGCTGTCGGTGGAGGAGGGCCTGGAGGAGTAGGGGTTAGGGGTGAGCAGAGGGGAGGCCTCTCTGGGGTCCTCCGGTTGTGGAAAGTAGCCCCTATGTTGCACTGCTCCACCACCACCACCACCTCCTCCTCCGCCATCAAACCTGTTGATCAGTCTGTTGACGGGAGTGTTCCGTCTTGGGCCAGAGTGGATCTCCTCGTTTTGAGGAAATGGAGGAGGAGGTGGGTTGTGCGTGCCCCGGACCCCCCTCGTTCTGTCTAGGGACCCGTTGTGATATCGCCCGTTCACATCCGCTTCTCTGACACCTCCGCCCCGGGTACGCTCTCGTTCCACCCCGACGCTCAGTCCTCCATCCAGGTTGCCGTAGCTACCCGACCTCCCATCCCCTGGGGGCCGCCGCAACTCCTCGCCTCCTCCTTGGTCCCCTCCGTCCCGGTCCAGCAGCGAACCGTGGGACTGGGCCCTGCGTAGTGCGCCGCCTCCTCCTCCAAACTGTACCTCTCCCTCCTGCTCCCCCGCCTCCGCCTTCTCCCTCCGCCGGGGCAGGCTGTTGTAGCTGGGGGGGTAGTGGGTCTTGAGCTGCACGCCATAGGAGTCTCCCTTCTCCCCTCCGTCCTTGAGGACCACGTAGGGCTGGCCAGCGATCCCCTGTACCCTCACCGCCACCCCATATTTGGAGGCGTGGGGCTTGGTCCTGGGCTGGGGTCCTGGGACCCTGCCACTAGCATCTTGGAGGTCCTTGATGAAGCGGATTTGGACGCCGTAGTCCACAGGGGTCTTGCCGTCGGATGAGGTGCTCATACTGAAGATACCAGTGATGCGTAGAAACAGGAGAGGTGAAGAAAAGCAGTTGTAGTAAAAAAGGACATGATAGTTTTATTCTATTCTTCTGCCAAAAAATAGAGAGTAACACCAACACATTGCTAATGCTTTTGGTAGCAGTAGTAATAAGGCTAAAACTATATTCACATTATCAATGTGTGTATGGGTCAAAATAATGATGTTCAGATAAATGACAGTTGGTATTAAAGGATAACTTTGCTGCTTTTCAACCTTATCTCCATCTATCCGCATTAGGGATGTAGTGCGGAAAACGCCTGCAGTTGTTGCAGATGCTCTCTGTGTCTTTTGCCAATGCAAAATCTTACCCCAACTCCATCATTTGACGGAGTTGATGACAGAGTTGTGGTAAGATGGTAAGATGACGCCAAGCGCATCATCCGGCAGACAAAAGTAGTGGGGAGATCTGGGTGCAGGCAACATGGAGGAAAGGTAATACCCACATTGAAATGATATGAAGCCGGTTGAAATTCCTCTTTAACTAATCCCTCCCAACACACACCAATACTCAAGTCAATGATGTGTAATTAATGTTTACTACAACATATCAAAAACATAATTTTAAAGATCAAGTGATTATATCAAAGAATCCACTTTGAATTTTTCCATGTTTGAAGAACTGCCAACAAAAACATTTTAGGCTTATAGCCTCATCGGTTTTCTTACAATACTTGTGGATTGATTTGACAGTTTTGTGCATGCAGATAATGCTTTGATGAATGCAGAAATAGTCAGAGGGTCATAAACACGTGTCTTGAGGAGGCCAAAACCTCTTATAACCATTGTGAGACACAGTGTAGCACATGCACATCTTACTTTGAACAAACACAGAAACACAGATTAGGGCATGGTTCTACAAAGTTTCTGGCTCTCCCTACTCGCGCGGACTTTGTCCTCTGCGCATACTCCGGTAGTGATTAACCCGAAACCAAACACACCCACATTTCACTTTTCCCCTCTCACACCAGTTAGTCAGCCAGCTAATCCTCAATCAATAATACTGGTCTCCCTGCATGTGAACTAGGCCGACTCCCCAACACCACATACAATAATTGTATTTCTTAATTGTCCTCTATTCAACAGAATGCTGGTTAAGGAGCTGGCATGTCATTCAACGTAGGTTATTGGACACCTTGTACATTAATGAAGGGACGCACCCTTACTTCCACGTCCTCATTATCTTCAGTCACTGATTTCACTGTTGCATAGTTATGTAGTGTGTTCTCCATTTCTTCCAGATACAGAGAGGGAAGGAGAGAGAGAAAGAGAGAAAAAAAACACCCAACATGTCCCTTATCAGTTAAAATGACCAAGGTCAGGCTTTGTATCCGTCATCAGCCTCCCCCGCCAGATAGCAGTGAACTCTCAATGGGAGTTTAGATTGTTTGACACACGCACGCACACGCACGCACACACTGTTTCCGAATAACAATGAACTAAAGTCTGACGATCCAAACCACATGAAGCCAAAATAAGTTCTACTCCCTGTTGTAGATCGCTATGTGCACACAGCCATCTTCATCGTGGATCTAGCCTCCTGCGGCAGAGTAAAAGTTCACGAGTGGGGAAGAGCATAAATTAATGAAGGTTGGACTTCACGGAAGAAAATACAATAAAACGCAGCATTAAAAACTCCTGGCTTGCAGAAGTAAAAATAAATAAGGTTAAGGTGTGTAAAAGTGATTGCATGGATAACTTTTAACCAAGCCTGTTTTGTTTATGTGGGCGTTTACTGTGAGTTTAAGGAGACAAAGCCGTTCATCTGAAGAGCCCTAATGAACCAAGTCCTATGGGAGCTGTGGAGGAACCACTCAGTGGCACGCCAGTTTGTTCAGTTGGCCATGAAGTTTGCAGGTCAAGTGTTTACGTCACACACTCCAGTGCAAGTACCAAGGGCATACCATGAGCGAGAAGAGGCAGAAGACAAGGGCCATGGTATTAAATGCAGATCTAAAACAGCAGGGTTCTTACAAGGGTAAACCAGGGGAACAGGCACACAAAGATGTGAGCCAGGGAGCAATTCAAGAGCATGACAGGATAGTCATGCTTAATGACAATGCCCTAATGACAACGGCTGGCATGTTTATTAGAAGATCATTATTTGAAACAGGAATATCTTCATGCAGTGGGAAATCATTTCAGATCAACACACTCATTTACCATCAGTGCCAATGCAAAGGCGACATAAGTTACAATTTCGGGGGGGGGGTTTCCACACAATGTTTTCCATCATACACACTTGGTCCCTTCCCTAATCTCTCCCACACTCATTATGGGGTAACAGTGTCATCGTCCTGCCACCAGAGAAGTAACCGGGTCAGGGATGTGATGGGCATGGGACGAGGGGGACCCATCCTATTGTTCCAATTATGTGGGGCAGAAAACCAGGGCAGCAATCCTGAGAATGTGCACCCTCATTCACCCCAAACCGCCTGTTCATCCATTCATAACCTACCCCCCCCTCCTTAGACTGTCCATCTGTCTAGAGCAGTCTGTCAACCATGTCCTTCTATTTTACAAGCATCACCACTCCTCAGCACACCCTTCTCAGTCGTATAACTGACTATACATGTAAATACACATCCTGCTTCAATACGAAATCAGGCAAAACACATTTTAATCAAGTATTTGCCCAACCAGGCAATTCTTACCTGACAGGAGACCCCAGTAGACAAGCAAAGGGGTTGAGATAAATACTGTTAGTAAGGATTTATTTTTTGCAACTCCTGCATCACTTGGTGTTAAGTGAATTTGACTTGGCCTAAATACCAGCTGTTATTAGAGGTTAGCCGTTGGTTCACAATCACATAACTATAATTTGCTTATGTTTAATGGATCTCTAGGTTCGATTTACTGAAAGTAAAGTGAATTTTTGTCAACTCTGGGATAGAAAAGGACTATAATTAGAAGATGGGACAGCAACCGCAATGTGTTTCTGAGCCATGTCAGCAATGCATCTTCTGTTTGAGTATCACTGAGCCAAAACAAATATAATTATGAACATGATGTTGTCTTGACATTTAAAATCAGAAACACATGTTTTGGATGACTAATAGAAACACTTGCGTTTTTATTTGCAGGATCCAAGCAACATACAGAATATAGGCTTACCTATGTTTTTTACATTGCATTCCTGGCTTTGACCAGAACCCTTCTCTCTTTCCAGCCCCCACTGTTCATCAGTTTCCAAACGAGTTACTGCTCCTCTTTCCTATTCAAACAAGCGACACCATTCTTCCCAGTGTGAATAGTGGGATACGTGTAACACTGAGTTAGTGTTACCTCAATAACAATATATAGGGTTCAGACCAGCCCAGTCCCCATAGGACTTCACAGCGCAAATCTGTACACACTCTGACTTGGATATGTCCTATCACTATTGTAGTTAGTCCTGTAACTGCATCGGGTACACATTTCTCCGATTAAAACACTCATTCATCAATTCCTCTCGTAAAGTGGGCCTCGTAAAATCGTAAAATAAGTTACATACAAATATAATCACGAGTACGTGCGGGATTGGCACTTGTAACTTACCAACTAACACGAAGTCTTAGCCAAGGTGAGCTACACAGCACTAGAGTTCATTAACATGTTGGAGAACAAACAACAATAAATACTACTAATATTTAAAGTAATCGTCACTGGGTGTGGAGTTTGCGATTTTACAGTATTAAAAGCACATTTAATCAACACTAAGCGCTCAAGCGAGAGGAGAATATCGTGTTGCGGTCTGACAGTCTGGCCTGATGCCTTGCCTCAGTGTCGTTAGCAGTCTGGCTATCTTACTACACACAAACTACACACACCTCATGTTGGGGAAACCCTCAAGTTGCTCTTCTCTTTTGACGCGTTGCTCCACTCGTACCGATGCCCTTCACGACAGTTCAAATGTTGATCGTATAGCCGTCAAACTCCATCAACAGAAGTGAAACGGCACATCCTCACATTAAATCAGCCACACAAGTTCATTATGGGACGACTGCAACCTGTTACCCTCGGCGCTACGCGTACTGACCCGCCCAACGCCGCCGAAAGCATGACGCTGATTGGTTGTGCGTTTCGCTATGGGCGGTGCCTAAAGAGCGCCCTTTGTGAGTATTGGTGGAGCTTGCATGTCAATCAACAATTAATATAGTCGAGCTTTTTTAATCACCCTTCGCTTGTCATTATGTTTTTGAAAGACGTCAAGAACTACATTTTAATTTAATTAAAAAAAATGTTTTTACTTTGAATAAATAACCATGATAACTTTTTACAGTCAAGCAGTCACAATCACGTCGACCATTATGAAACAGTCGTTAGCATTATCCGGTAGATGGCGCAAATATCCAGCGCCAGAGCTGCAAGAGCAGCATCGTCATCAACGTCCCAGAATGGCTTTTCAATTAGATCAGATTATATATCCTCACCTGCAGATCTATCATTTTCAATAGGGCAGTATACCTGATACCTACCAATAAGGGTTGTGAAATGTAGCCTATATCTTATAGGTAGCCTGTACATTTAACATATCTCATTGTCAAAGGCTATGGGACAGGCTGAACAGCAATTTAAATGACCATGTGGGCATAACTACCGTGAAGTACCCGCCCAGTACCACTCCCAAATGTCCTGACGTCCTCCTGTGGATAGAACTTTCTTCATCATATTCACATTTGTCTCGGTCGATAGAACAACCGACGCACACTCTCACACTCCGGGAATGGGATCTCTAGTCATTTCAAAGAAAAACTTTAAATTCTTCCGAGTTTACGCTCTCCGAAGGCTACTTTTCAAACTACTGGGATAGTTCTACCTGTAGGGTGCAGAGTGGAGAAAAAACACGGCGCTGGCCAATGAGGTCCGAGACGCAGCAGGAGCCGTCGCGGTGTTGAGAGCACTGTGCGTAAAATATCCGTGCGTAAAATATCCGTGCGTAAAATGGGTGCTGGTCATTTCTGAATACAGTAAGTGTTACTAAGTTTAATTTAAGTTGATTATTTGTGAACGTCTAATTCCACGGCACGTACACACCATATAGCATTACTTGTAGATCAAATAATCTGTGCAAAGTCGCGGTGTGCAAACATTTCAGTCATGGCAAAATGGTTCAAAGATTTCCCCATAAACCTTAAGAACGGGAACGAACGCGTCCGTTCGGCCTCCGAATCTGGCCCACAACCTCGGTCCAAATCTGCGTTTTCCCGAGACAGTCTGAAGGGACACCCGCGCAAGGATGGAGGTGCTGGAGGAGTGGGTGGTTTACTGGTGGGAAGAAACCGTAAGAATTCTGCTGTTGAACTGGGACGCAATAGCAGCGGTCATACCGGATCAGTGTGGGATACTCTTGCTCCTGGAAAAGGTCGGAAGAATTCAAAACTTGACACCGGGGGTCCAGATGAGAACCGCCAACCCAGGACGACCACCACCAACCTGGCGCACGCTTACATCAGCAGAATGATCAAAGTCGACAAACAGGACAAGAACCCGAAAGTCACCGCCAAGAAGGAGAAAAAGGTACTGGAAAACGAGAGAGAGAAGCCAGACAACAAAATTACAACGGTGAGTTAAACATAACTACAATTTAATTAGTTTTTTTTTATGTTCAATCTACCTTTTATGTTTGGTGGAATATATTTTTGCCTCATCTTTTTTGATGTCATGCTTTTATCAGAGCTATCTATTGTGCTGTCTTTTGAACACATAAGCAGGTCTCATGTTTCCCTGCTCTCAAAAGAACTCCAAAGAATACAACGCAGTTTCAGTACATTGTATGAGATCAAACAGACACAGACAATAAGCTGACCCCATTGCACAAGTATTTCCTTTTGCCTTACCATCCATTCTTTCTGTCATGGACATCTACTCTCTACTCTCTCACAAATCTACTCTCACACACACAGACACACACACACACACACACACCACACACACACACCGCTGTGTCCCCGTCCCATTGTCTACTCCAGGTAAATCTCTGGTGCGGTTGGGTAGCTGTACATCATGTTCTCGCTGACAGTTCTCTTCCTTATCACAGCTGATCATCTTGGAGGACTACGCAGATCCGTTTGATGCAGAGAAAACAAAGGAGCAGAGAGAGGCGGAGAGGGCCGGGGTGAACGACGGCTACATGGAGCCCTACGATGCCCAGGTCATCATCACAGGTGAGTGTGGTCACCGCTTTTACCCAAAGCTGGTAGGTGTTACAGGCTTAGTGGGCTGGTAAGTGTTGGGCATCTTGCTCAGTGTTGGGCATCTTGCTTTCTTTCTTTCTTTTCATTTCTTTCTTTCCTTGTTCTCTTTTTATTTCATGAAACCACACTTCAACTCTAAGCTGCTCTCACAGTGAACAATGTAAGGTATCAGTACATACAATGGCCCAGGGTGCAACATGTCTCACACATGACGGTATGTAGTCACCAACATGTGGCTTGTGGTTATGCCGTGGACCCAGAGGATTTGATTTAAAGGGACGCAGGAGGGAAGCCGTAGCCTCAGACCCCCAGTCTCACACTGTCTCCCCTGACTTCCCTTCCCGCTAATGGTTGCTACAGAAACCGTGTTGTGCAGGGACAATGGGTGCAGCTTCCTCTTCCAACTCCCAACTTCCTGTCTCCTGCCTGTGTTTCCTTTGCCCCATTCTCTTGATAGGAAGTTGGCCCCCACTGTCCCCCTCCCCCTAATACACACACACAAACACGTACGCACACACGCAAACATGTATGCACACTCATGCGCATGCACACACACACACACACATGCACACACGTACGCGCGCACACACACACACACACACAAACCATTATATTTTACAGTCCCTTATGTGTGAAAAAAAAAAAGATTTAGACCCCTTACTCCACCTCATAACAAACCCGGGTCCCCCTGGCATCGCCCAATCATTCTCAGCAGTCAGGAAGCAGCCTTGTCAGACAGCCAATCAGGGACTGTGTTGACCTTTCTTCCCATAGCTCCATTGTTTAGTCACACAATAGAGCAGACACATAGACTACCTGTTGGACAGCAACGAAATCCTGTAGCACTCTAAAATGTGTACTTGCACGCATTGTGTTTGTAATAACAAACACAATGTTCATGAGCGATTTAAAGCC
>OMKN01073055.1:3228-15809 GCA_900302345.1 Melanonus zugmayeri
GGTCATGTGTTTTGTGGACTTGGAGAAGGCATTCGACCGTGTCCCCCGGGGAACCCTGTGGGGGGTACTGCGGGAGTATGGGGTACCGGGGCTGTTGTTACGAGCCATCCGGTCCCTGTACAACAGGGACCGGAACAGGTAGACCCAGAACCCGCTGGAGGGATTATATATCACTCCTGGCCTGGGAACGCCTCGGGATCCCCCAGGAGGAGCTGGAAAGCGTCGCTGGGGAGAAGGACGTCTGGAATACCCTGCTCAGCCTACTGCCCCCGCGACTCGACTCCGGATAAACGGTGGACAATTGATGGATAGATGGATGGAGCTCGCTCAGTTCGCACAGCATTCTGGGAACCACTCCGTTTGAAGTGTGCATCTGAAAAATATTTGTTTCGAGGGCCAAATAGCCACATCTAGCACTACCACTTAGCCCTCCCCCTAGATCTCCAAATGAATTGGGACACCCTACCCCTACGCGGGAGCGTGCAAACGGAGGGGTAGGGCCAAGGGGTATGGCTAAGGGGGGGTATTGGGACATGGTCCAAGTCACACATGTGCAAGTCACCATCAAGTCTCAACCAAGTCCCAAGCAGGGGCGTAGCTATAGCTACCCCCCAAACCAAATCTAGCTACTCTGTTTTTTCTTTTTTTGTAATATAATATATAACAGTAGATCGCAAGTATAGAAGCGTAGAATCCTCGCACTAGCGAGGTGTGTGTGTGTGTGTGTCAATCTAAGAGCAGACGTACGAGACAGACGTGTTGTTCACTTCATTTAAGATGAGGTTTAGGTGTGTGAGTTTCGACATGAAAGAGGAAGAGATGTATTCTTTGTATGTGCGAGAGTGTAGGTGTGTATAAGAGAAATACAAGTCCCAATAAAGTCTTCCTGGATGTTTCATTCTGAGCCAACAGCTGAGAGGGTAGGTTGAGATGAACTGGCAGTAATGGGAACGCATCTAAAATACCTATCGACTACACATCACAGGTTGATAACAATAAGCCAGCTTGTTATAAGTGACCTGTAAGGATGACCCATTCTTCACCCACTGAGGATGGATGGAAAAGCACCAGCTCACCAGGTAATCCAGGATAGTGGACATAACGATTTTGAGATAGTTCAAACTTTCATGTCAGGATATTATATTAATTACATAATTAGCGTTATATAGCAACAAAAAAACAATAGTAGGCCTAATATTAAAAAAATAAAATAAAATAATTGTGTTATTGATGCTATTATGATTATTGTTCATTTTACTTTTAGTATTATTGTATTATTATTAGACCTTAACCTTGCCAGTGAGTAATGTGTGTGTGTTTGTGTTCATATAGACAATAATACTTTTAGTATTATTGTATTATTATTAGGCCTATTATTATTATCCCATATACTGTATAAGTTGTGTCTAAAATAAATGTTTTTGCTGCTTTTCAGCTGTTCAAATAGAGGACCTTAACCTTGCCAGTGAGTAATGTGTGTGTGTGTGTGTGTGTGTGTATGTGTTTGTATATAATGTATGTATGCTACATGTATGTATGTATGTATGCATTGTGGATGGATAGATGGATGTGTGTGCATAATGCATATGTGGCATGTATGCCTGCATCTTATGTGTGTCTTTATGTATGGATGTACAGTATGCATTTGAACCGCCAGCAACTTAGGTTTCCCCTTCTGTTTCAGAGTCCCAGGTTCCTTCCATCCTGATGGCTGTGATGTGTGTGGTGGCATTGCTGTTGGTTTGCTTGTTCACCTTCTTACTGCAGCTGTGTAGGATTGTTAAACACAGGAATGCCGCCAGGCAACAGGGACAGGAGGTTGGGCTACAACTAGGTTCTAAACATAATTATCAGCATTGTTACTAGAACAGATGGGTATTCAGGGCCCTGTGAGACTCTGATATCTCTGTGTTGTTGTCTTTGTCTTTGTCCAGAGCTCATCGGACTATGAGGCAATGAGCCCTCTTGGACCTCCTGGGCTAGAGTCCAGGTGTGTGCGTTCTGATTGTACGAAAAGAGCCCCGCCGCCACCAGTGCCAAACCCTCTCCCCTTAGGCACCAGCCCCAAGCAGCGGCATTCGACCGCCAGCGCCTGTATTACAGACCTCAATGACTACACTGATGTGGCTGTTCCTGGACAGACGTGTCATTACCAAAATCTGGATCTCAACCTGTATGAAGAGAGTATATATCAAAATCAAAATCCTTACAGTTATTTGTAAAATCTGCATGTCATGTGTCTAATAATCTAATGGGGAATACATATATTTTGGTTTTTCTTTCTAAATAGTTCACATATGGTAGTTCTGTATGGATGGTGTCTTGGAACCCCAAGAGTAAGCACAAAGTTGTTTGATCCAAAAGAATGGCCCAATGTTAGTGGGTCCTAGTATGATGGTAATATATTTTTTTGTGTAAACCCAATCACTTAAAAATAAAAATAAACCAATCATAAATAACCTTTTTCTTGAGTTTGTTTCTATCAATAACACCATGCAAGATATTAACAATATGAATGACCACATCTCTTTTAATATCTGACATGTTAAAACAAATGTAGCTATGTCAGAAAGTTGTACAACAAAACACAAGTTTTATAATAATAGAGAACAGATGTGTTTAGCAATGGACAAGGGCGACAGGAAATGATAAACCAACAAAGAAGTAGCCAGAATAAAGAGGAACCAATATTCACATATGCAGAGACTATGATTTATGAATTTATGACGTTGATATGGTAAGCAGAGCGGTGTTCGCAACACCGCTGAGTGGTAAGGTGAACTCACTATCAGTTTATATCCATCTTCTGCTTTTCTTTGGCATACATCATCAAGTGCTTGTTATAACAGAGAACACATTTTTTCAAGTCGTGCAACAGGCTGTTGCACGACTTGGACCGAGGCACTGACCGTACAGGGAGAGGTTGGGGGAAACGTTACAATCAAATGCTCTCATACCAATGCGTTTTACAACGTCAAATACTTTTGTAAGGGACAATGTCGTGACCAGGACGTTCTCGTAAGTAGTAGGCCGAGGCCTAAAAAAATTAAAAGCAAGAGGTACTCTATTTTAGACAGAGGAAACACATTCTTCACAACTATTAGTGAAGCACCTGGGAGATATTGGTGTGGAGTAGACAGGGTTGCTTTCGACACATATGTGAAAGTGTATCTCCAGGTAAACAATGGTGAGTGGATCCTTTTTCTGTTTATTTATTTATTTGAATATTGTGCTACTTCCTCTGTCTGAGTGTGAGACATTGATCACATCGATTACGTTTCCTTTTTTTTTTTTTTTTTTGGAACACACATTTATCGGAAAAGCTATCAGACTTCAAACCACATGACCAAGCCAAGCTTATAGGTTTAATGAGATATTAGTAGCCTGCTTGTTTACATATGCAGATCTAAGAGATTTTGCTATTCCATTTAACAACCTGCTACTTCCTGTCAAACCATCATTATTAAAGTTGTGAATACTGATGTTCATGCTGTCAAAGAGACCACTACAATCGGGTTTAAACCAACAGGTACATATAAAACACATAATAAACAGGTTTTATTATGGCACTGTGCGGTATGTCAATGGAATCTTTCTTTGTTTCGTTATTTCCTTTCTTTCAGACTTAGAAGATGAAAGTTCACAAGGAGAAAGAATTGCTGGTAATCTGTGTGTGTGTGTGTGTGTGCATGTGTGTGTGAAAATGAATACATAAATAAACAACATCCTTCTCCACAACAGAGCTGGCGGTGTATATAATATTAGCTCTGGGTATTGCTGTGTTGGTGCTGGCATTTGTTGTTCTGATCTTCTGCAGGCTAAAATGCAGAAGAACCTTGTTTCCTTCAGGTATGACCAAAATAGGCCCACCTCCAGGTATTACAACAGACAGTGCAGTTGAACAAATGGAAACAATCACTGTCAAGCTACCATTTTACTACACTACTATATATCTATACTGGGTCTTTTCCTTACTCTCTTTGCAGACAAAAACCAAGGCCCCAATGAGTGTCCAGGAAACCAAAGGAGGAACCACCCCATGCCCGCCTCATTGACCAATCCGCACCCTGATAGCAGTATTTACTCCAATGTCGGTGTGTTTCCAAAGCCTCAAGTCCAACCAGTCGAGAATGTTTCTGTCCCCTCCAGTCCAGAGCAGCCCAGTGTCTTGAGAGATCCTAGAGATCCTAAGAGTGTTGCTCTCATAGTCGACACAAAATCCATCACATATTCTACCGTTAAAGTGACTCAGACAGAAGGGCCTGGATGACTGACTGGATCACTCACTGTGTCTGATCAGAAGTCACAGTGATTCTGCTGTAGGAAAATAGTAGTAATACTACTGCTACTACTACTACTACTACTTAATAATAATAATAATAATAATAATTGTTTTATACTAAATTGTTATTTATTTAGTAGTCATGATAATAATGCAAATATGTTCATATTATAATTGGAAATATAGAATTTTCTATTTTGATATTCATTAATTTGTCATTCGTCATGGTCTTCGGTCATTCAAAGCTAAATTAAAATATGATAAATTAAAATGCTTTATTCCATTTCTGCTTTCTTTCATTATGTGATGGTTTTTCCCGCTGTGAATGTGGGAAACTGTAATTAACACATACACACATACACACATACACACATACACATGCACACATTTGAAAAAAACAAATGCAAAAAGTGAATCAACAATCATAGAAGGCCAATGTTTTTACAAAACCTTCCTTTTGAGAACCAACCATATCGTTCAGTAACGTTTCACAGAGAGGCTAAACTTAACTAGAGGGTTAGGTAGATCAATGTATTTTACATAAGGTCACCTCAACGCTACATTAAAGTCCTCCAGGACAATAGGACTGGTATTAGCTGAATTAAACACACATACCTCACCAGTGTTTGAGCCTTGTAGGTTTCATAGGCGATGTTCTCCTAGTCACCGCTAGCCATAGAGCAAAATGTCTAGAAGATCCAGAGCAAAAGCAATGGTTTTACGTGATTATTACATACATTGGTCACTAGAGTGCAGTGTTTCTCACTGAATGAATGAATTAAATAATTCGCATGTCATTTGATAAGGACACACAATATGTGCATAAATAATTAATAAACCATTATTGCTAATAATAATTATTGTGAACGATTACAAATAATGTATTTGTCTTGTGTCAGGTAGTATTTGCTGCAAACCATTGATTCATAATTAATCTAACAATCACTTCTATCATTATATAATAACATACTAATACAACGGAAAGAAGGACATTTCATGCAATCATTTGTTGTTCTTTATACATATATAATATATATAGAGTGTATGTGAGAGAGCATTATAAATACTATATTTGCATATGTTGGCTCTACGCTAAACAAATAGGCCTACCGCTTTACAAAGCTAATAAATTAGAGTGACTTTATTTGAAGACTATGGCCACCACATGGCGATTATTGCTTCTCCTGTCCTTAATATCAGGTAGTAGCTTCATCTTTCTTGTACTGTATGTGTTATGCCATGGTACTTTTGCTATATTAGTTAGTAGTAGGTTAGTATTAGGGTTAAGGTAATAGGGTTAGGGTTAGTAATAGGGTTAGGTGTCTGTATAGTAAAGGCAAATGGCTTGAAAGTCAAGTACATTGGTTCCTTCTTTTAGGATGTATCATAGGCTACATTACTAGATTATCCTGCCTGAATTTAAAAAAAGGCAATTTTACAGATACACTGTAATGTGTTTTGGATGTACCGTTCAGGTTATTGTTGCAAGACATCTGATCTAAACTAATCTAGCCTGATTGTAGACCCTATACACAATTGCCCGGAGGTGATCAATTTGATGCAACACAACAAAGGCAGGTTTTACATGAGGGACAATGCAGATTGAAGTGTGTGTGTGTGTGTGTGTGTGTGTGTGTGTGTGTGTGTGTGTGAAAGTACTCACATAGTTGCTGTGCAGCACAGTGAAGAACTCGGGGTGTGTCACAAACTTGACAGCAGGAGACTGAAGGAGAAGGCTAATGTTCTGGTGATTGACAGGTAAGGAGAGGCCATTTCTCCTCAGCTCTAGAGGCAATCATACAAGATGAAAAAAACAGCCATGATATGAAATGTATTTCTATTCAAAACATTACACTGATATTCTGAAAATATAGAGCAAGGCAAGTCTGCCTGAAATTCATGTGCAACGCGCAGCAGCTCAGCCACGGTTGAGTCCCAATAATTAAAGGTGCTGTAGGTAAGAAATAAACGCCGGGAGTGGTCTAAAATCTAAATGGTCTCATGCAGAGGCAGGTGCAGTCAACTGGAAACGCATATTCTCACAGCACATTTCACTCACTAATAGCTGACGGATGTATTTCTAACAAATTACACTCAAATGATAGCCCTTAACTCTTACCTACAGCACCTTTCAAATTCTAACACCATGAGTGAATGATACTCACGTGAATCAGCTATTGTTTCCTTGCGTTTAGAGAGGCAGATATTTGATATGTAATATCTACTGTAACTGTTTGCACTAGCCACTCAAAATGATTAGTATAATTTTTTTAACTAAGTTGTCATTTTTTGTAGCTACTTTTGATTGTAGTCCCTTTATTTGCTAAATGACTAAATGTAAATGAAATTATTTCAATCGGTGAAACCATTTCTTATTGTTTTTGTGGTACATTGTCTAACACTGTACCTGTTGTTGTTGTTGTTGTTGTTGTTGTTGTTGAAACAGCTTCATCCTCTGTGCTGCCTCTTCCCTCCAGCCTACCAGTCCCACCCTCCTCCTCCTCCTCCTCCTCCTCCTCCGCAGCCATGGCTCTCTGGTGGTTCTGATACCTACGTTTGGAGAGATGCTTTCATCACGGAGAAAGTGGAGCAACATCCATCGCCACGCCGAGCAACACACCTCCACCTCACACAACACCTCCACCTAAGAAAAGACGCACGCCTAGTACAAGCGGTTTTCAAAGTCATCGTGCTGATGCTGGACAGTTTTGGCGAATGGCAAATGGGGAATGACATACAAATGAATGTAAATAAATAAAAGTGGAGCTACTGCTTAAATATAACCAGTGCCCAAATTACTATCTGGCTCCCGGGGGAGGTCTCCAAATAAGACCCCCCCTCCCTGGTATCGATTGCTTCTCTCCCAATAGAAGAGGACGTTATGACCCTGGGTAATTGAGTTGTTTGTGTTAATGTCCCTCCCTCTGTTTTGTGTTAAAAGCGTTGATTGATTTAGTTAACTGCGTTTGATTGGCTGGATGTGTGGTCCTTGCTGATTGGCTTGCCAGATGGCAGCTAGGTTGTCAAGTCAAGTCAGCTCAATTTTATTTGTACAGCCCTTAATCACAGTTACAGTCTCAAAGGGCTTTACAGGCAATATTTTATGACATCCACTAACCCTAGCCCCACAAAGGGGAGGGAAAGACTCCCTTAATTATCAAAGAAGAAACCTTGAATCCTCTTCACGGTTTCTTCTTGCAGAGTGGGGGGGTATTTTCTGTGCAATTGACTTAAAGGATTTTCGCTTTTCAACCTTATTTCTATCTATCTGCATTATGGATTTATTGTGAAAAACGCCTGCAGTTGTTGCCGATGCTCTCTGTGTCTCTGGGGCGCAGCTCAGCGCAGATGCAAAATCTGGGGTAAGATGGGGGGTAAGATGACATGATTCATTTGCATGTACTCCCCACATTCAAATGCTGATTGAAAATTGGTAAAGTTCCCCTTTAAGTTATTGGAAGCTGAGGTGATGGTTTTGATGATGTGGTTCAGGATACGAAGAGGACCCTCAAAAAATTATCCCTGGAAGATCCGGAGACGTTGCTCCTGGTGTGCGAGCGACAATTGATTTGCCGCTGTGTTTCACGGGAGACGGTGATTCTTACCACCAGTGATTCCCCTAAGCCGTTCGGGGAAAGCACCTTTTTATATATACGTATATAAAAAGATTTTTTTTAAATTAAAATAAATAAATAATAGTAGAGGCCTTGAGGCTACTGTGCAGTCCGTGTCTACAGATGACACATTTGCAGAAGGTTATCAATAGACTAGCTGAGGAGGTGACCATTAGACGGCAGAAAACAGCACAAAAGTAGTTGAGTGTGTGTGTGGTTGGTCTTTAACTTCTTGATAGTATACTACTCTAGACTACTCCGTGTCTCTCTTTCACCTTCTATTGAGCTTCTCTTGCCCTCTATTGACTATCTTTCCTGATATTGACTTTCTCTATCTCACACTTTATAATGAGTCTCTCCTTTTACTCTTGCTCTGAGTCTATATCTCTCTCCTTCTATTGAGTCTATCTCACTCTCCTCCTAGTGTCTCTCTATCTCTGTGTGTGTTGCATACTGGGAGTCGGGTCTGTGCAAGCAATTGATTTTGGTGTGTTTGGAGTGTTTACTGGTTTTCAGGTTATTAGTTTCGCTATTGCTATTTATGTGCTTTTTACTTTTAGTTTTGTGTCATATTGTGGTTGACGTGGAGTTGATTCAGTAGTTGTTCTGTGTTCTATTGGAGACGGTGTGTAAGACGGCGTCGCCCCAGGGTGCGAGGAAAGGCTGTTATGAGTATGCGCTCCTTGCCGTGGTTGAAAATAGCATTTTCTTTGATGATTTATTTGTACCTGTAACACCGCCGGCTGTACCCTCCACAAGAATCAGCGTTTCGGGGGTGTCCCTATGTTCAGTCCTACAGAAGTGCTGGATAGAGAGCTGTTGCATTTCAGGATCATTTTCAAGTCACTTTAAATCGGGAGGCTGGGTTGTAAAAATGAAAATCACGTCTCACATGATTCTGTGTCACGTAGTCCCTCAGGAGACAGTTTTCATGTTTTTAACATTGCACACACACCGTCTCGATTTATCCTTCTGGGTAAAGAACCTGCCTAGAGCGCAGAAGCCGATGCTCAGTCCGAGCTCCTAGACGATGCGGTGAGTAACCAAACACCACGACTTACAAGCTTCCAAATTCATCATTCACAAAGAATCCCTCTTTAGATTGTACCAGACAGGCATGAAAAGCATTAACAGCATTCATATATGTGAGGAGGGAACTGAAGGAAAATGAAGCTGGCCCCAGTATGTGATGTTTATGGTCAACTGAGGGGAGGCCTGATGTAGACAGACAGACGAGCAGTAAGTCATGGATAATGTCGGATCACTGAACATAATGAGGATATGGATTATGATATTGAATCAGATCAGACCTGTCAACAACAGACCCTTTTCACAGACACCTCATCGTAGGAGACAGATTTGGGGACACAATTCACCATATGTTGGATAAAACACAAAGTTGGGGACACACTACAGGATAATCAGGGCGATTTAGACCCGATAGGGGCTCTCCCGACAATCATGGGAAAAACCTGGTGGGGGCTGGTCTGGACCGACGCTCCGTACCGATGATCTCATAGTGTGCGCTGTTTACAGATTCAATCTGAAGCCTTGTGATCTACTGGAAAGCTCATCGGGGCAGCCCCGCTAATATCAAACATGTTTAATATTTACGACTTCAAATCAGCACGGCCCAGATCAGATCCTGTGTGAGGTGATCAGTGATATGATCTGAGAACGCTGAGGGCAAATAGCCAATGAAAAATTATCTCAAAAAGCGACGCGGGAGATTCTAAATGTCAAACCATAAAGTCCATACATCCAATGTCACTCAAAATGGCCAAAGCTGCCCAAGTCTCCATCAATCCTGGAGGGTTGGCGACCCCACATGTCACGTTTGGAATTCAAACCCCCAATTTTGAGCTAGGCAAAACTGTGCATTTGGAAAACTATAATGAACTGCATTCCTGGTCAAGGATCAGTAAATCCCACCATGATAACAGCAGGGCTACAGCGGCCCGTCTCAGAGTTGAGTTTGAGTAATCTAAACTGACTGATAACTGTGTGTGTGTGTGTGGGGGGGGAGCTCCCGGGAGAGAGAGTCAGGAGAGACCACAACGCATTCCAGACACACACACACACACACGGACGGTGAACCGCAGCTGTCGAGCTTTATCTTATGTTGAACGGACATTACTGACATTTCTTACCGGTGCACCTCGGTAAGATCAGGAACCCACTTTGTCTCCTCCTTCACAACGTTCTCATTGTGTCGGTGATGACACGTCCTAATTGTATTTAATTATTCATTAGCGTCACTGTTCTCGAGGAGCTACCTTGACGTGTAAATGTGTGTTGAATAAATAAAAGGTTGTCTGAGACTCTCTCTTCACCCACCTTCTATTGAGCTGCTCCATCTGCTGGGTGGAGCCCGAGCGTGGGAGCGACTGGTTACACTCGGGAGGCTGGCTGGGCCTCTGCCACGTGGTGGTCCGGTTGACGTGGTCCACGTAGAACACCCTGCCGTGACTGTCGATACGAGCCTCCCAATCTGTCAGGAGGAGAACAGGCACGGGATGGGATGAGCGGAGGGTGGGGTCTGGATAGTTTAGATAGCTTTGACCCTGTGGACCAGGAGCAGATTAGTGTTCATAACAGCTTAACCCCTTGAGGTCCATGTGCAAGAGTTCAAAGTGCAATCATTTGTTTACTTGTGCCAGATGAAGAACAGTGTTACAGGAAGTGCTTTGGAGGAGAAGCTAGGAGAGGAAGATGCAAAGATAACTATGGCAGAGCTGGGGGATCACCATCACGGTAGGTCACTAGGGGATGCTAAAGCATCCCTAAAGCATTGCAACAGACACTATAAATAAGCTCTTGTCGCATGTTTTATAAAACTAAAACATGCTCTAAATGTGTACAGAAACAAGACGTAAACCTTCTACAGACTCATATTCTCTTGTTCTAAAACACAATTCAATCTACTGGGCATCAGCTTCTAACAAAGCAAATCTCAAGAGATGGAAGGAAACTATGGGCTTATTTTAATGCCATTAAGTTTGTACTTGGAATCAAATAATTGTGTACTTGTAAAAATAGTTTGTGCATAATGTTGCAGCGAGTCAACTTGTACTCGTAAAACATTCTTCTGTCTTGACCAATCAGCTCAGTCTCCCCGACTCGATGAAAAGGAATGATGTCATTAGGTGGATTACCCGTCAATCATGTCTTGACCATACTCTACTATAAATAGAGATATAAATAGACCATACTCTACTATAAATAGAGATATAAATAGACCATACTCTACTATAAATAGAGATATAAATAGACCATACTCTACTATAAATAGAGATATAAATAGACCATACTCTACTATAAATAGAGATATAAATAGACCATACTCTACTATAAATAGAGCGCACGTAGGCTCCGTCTGAACGTAGTGCTCTACCTCCTGTCTATTATTTCCCCATTCATCCAACATTGAGTGGAAGGTATCTAAAAAAAAAGTTTGAACACAACATCTTTTTACCAGTACTAAATATTTTTAGAAGTACACAATTGTTTTACAAGTTCACAACTTTTGTTTTACAAATGCATAAAATATTTGTACAAGTACACAATTGTTTTACAAGAACATACTTAATGGCATGAAAATAAGCCCATAGGAAACTAGAGCAAACCTACTTGAACACACATGGAAAACATGTGAACACAGAACATTAGTCACATTGTGAGTGGTTTAGATGGTGGATGGGATCTCTCCATATATGTCCCAACCTTTAGAGAACAGAATGTATTTATAAGTTGTATGTATATTGTACGAAAAAAAGATGAAGATAATATAAATTATGATGATTTAAACACTACTAGAAAACATGGATCACATACCACGTTTCTCTAAGAATATCATTGTTGAATATTATCAAGTGGTTTTGTAATGCACAACACTTGTTTTTTACTATTCATTTAAATGAAACCTCAAGGACATCATTATTGTTATTATTATTATTATTATTATATTATTGTTATTTCATTCATTGTTTGTGATGCTTTGAAATGGGTGTCATTCAAACAATGATCATTAAAATAATAAACCTCCATAATAAATAAACCTGCTGTCTTGTGGTTTCATTTCATTGTAATGACGATTGGCATGTTTATATATATATATATATATATATATATATATATATATATATATATAGAGGTGCAATGTCATTCACTCAGTGGCATTTCACATATTATGGGATGTAGTGGACGTTGATGAGAACAGGAAGTGGTTATTATGGGATGTAGTGGACGTTGATGAGAACAGGAAGTGGTTATTATGGGATGTAGTGGACGTTGATGAGAACAGGAAGTG
This sequence comes from Melanonus zugmayeri, assembly GCA_900302345.1. Lineage (NCBI taxonomy): Eukaryota > Metazoa > Chordata > Actinopteri > Gadiformes > Melanonidae > Melanonus > Melanonus zugmayeri. The sequence goes on from OMKN01073055.1 coordinate 15,434, forward strand.
GTTATTATGGGATGTAGTGGACGTTGATGAGAACAGGAAGTGGTTATTATGGGATGTAGTGGACGTTGATGAGAACAGGAAGTGTTCATCGCACTACATTCAAACAATGATCATTAAAATAATAAACCTCCATAATAAATAAACCTGCTGTCTTGTGGTTTGATTTCATTGTAATGACGATTGGCATGTTTATATATATATATATATATATATAGAGGTGCAATGTCATTCACTCAGTGGCATTTCAGGGACAAGAATAACAATTTTTCAAACATCACCCTGAAGTATGGGGTGAAAAAAGATGGCTTGAAATAATTCTTGATTGTGAACCAAAAGTCAATTCAATAACAATTTATTTTAATACATTTTGTCTGTT
>OMKN01073157.1:0-10204 GCA_900302345.1 Melanonus zugmayeri
AGACGAGGTCGGGGCCAGAGCCCGACACCCGCCGCTGCAAGTGGTCTGTCTGGGGGCTCCGCAGGGCTGCGGCGGGGCCGAAGTAGCGGAGATTGTTGGCACAGTTGACCACGGCCTGCTCCCGGGCCTTCGACGGCAGGATGGGCCCCTCTGGTGGTGGGGGGCGGGGGTGATGAAGGGACTTGGAGTCTTCGGATGCCCCGGCACCGGTCTTTAGCACCCCGTGGAAGTCGTTGTGGCTGCCCTTGCTATTGGCGCGGCGGTGGCGTGGCTTGCTGCGGTAGCGGGTCTTGCCCGCGGACGTGGAGAGCTTGGGGCTGGCCGACAGGCAAGAGGGGGAGGGGAGGGGAGCCATGCTGGGGATCCCCTCAGAGCGAAGGAGATCCGGCCTGGAGGAGAAAAACAAATATTAGCTGATGAAATCCTCTTCAGACCAATTACATTCATTTCTTCATCGTTTTTTTTTCTTCTCTGCCAATGATTATTCATATATGATTATTCATGTATCTATTCAATAATCAATCATATAATCAATATATTCATTACTTTGTTACCATCATTCAATTTCACCAGATCCTGATGGTTCATAATGTTCTGTGGGATTACTGTATGGATTAGTATGTAGACCCCATCTTGATCAACCTGCTGAAGTGCTGACAGACAGTAGTAGCTACCACAGGGAATTACTGGATTATAAATCTTCCATTCCCCCCCCCTATAACAGGCTGGTTCCCCCAGGGACCGTCATATAACAGGCTGGTTCCCCAGGGACCGGACCTTTTCTTCCACCCCCCTCCCATATAACAGGCTGGTTCCCCAGGGACCGGACCTTTTCTTCCACCCCCTCCCCCATATAACAGGCTGGTTCCCCCAGGGACTGGACCATATAGCAGGCTGTTTCCCCCAGGGACCGGACCATATAGTAGGCTGGTTCCCCAGGGACCGGACCTTTTGGCCTGGGGCAGGCCGGTCTTGTAGGACGAGCTTCCTTTCTTCTTGATGAGTTTCTCCACGGGCCGGACGCTGGGCCTGACCAGCTGCCGCTTGTAGTTCCCCGGGTACTTCTTCTCCACCGCCTGCTCCCGCCTGCAGAGGAGAGGAGGAGGAGGAGAAGGTGTTTAGTGAGGGAGATAAGAGAGGCCTTTCATTCGTGCAAATAACCTTAGCCAGTGTGATTCAGCACATTGGATTTAATTTGTGAAACAGACACATTATATTCTATGCAGTGAGACCTAGGGTTTTTGTTAATACAAACATACAACATTCACTTTTTGCACCTCAGCAGCAGAGACAGCCATTAACAAAAGCGTGCGCGCATGCACACACACACACACACACACACACACACACAGTAGACCCTATTCTTTGGGTGGGTGAAAATAGGTCAATAGGAAATTGGCAATCAAAAGCAGAGGAACAGAGTCTGGAGAGACACTTCATACAGTGTGAGCAGTTTATTGGAAAACATGAAAAACATCTCATGTTACAGAAAGTGGTCTATTGTTCTATACACAAAGTAGCCAGAAATATATGTGAAATGATACACTGCCATGTTCTGAAGGAACACAAGGCAATTACTCTGCAGTCAGCCCCAAAACCCCAAGTATAATTTTACTGAGTATACTTTTTTACTATACTGCTTTATACTTAGGACTACTGAGGATAGGTAGTGATATACACAGAAAGCACTAGTTTCACAAATCAAATCCAAATTTAGTTTCACTTAGAAATGAATCGTGTTCTGACGAGTAGAGAAATATGTTGAAGGGGAGAATGTAGAGGAGATAATGGAAAGGGAAAACATGAAAGCTTTGAGTTATTTGTAGAGCTGGTCTATCATGCTTGAGTGGTCCTGTATGAAATTAAGATACTGGCTTATTGTCAGTGGTGGACAGTAACAAAGTAAATTTACTTGAGTACTGTACTTAAGTACATTTTTCAAGTATCTGTACTTTACTTGAGTATAATTTTTTTGGAAAATTATGACTTTTACTCCACTACATTTGAAAGACAAATATTGTACTTTTGACTATATATATTGTACTACTCAACCCGCGGCTCCCGAGCCACATGCGGCTCTTTGCCTGCTTTCATGCGGCTCTTACGTTCATATGTCACATGTCAACAACCGCAAGCAGGGATATACGCGCTAGCACCACCCGTCAACAATCGCGAGCAGGCACATACGCGGCAGCACCCCCATCCCCCCACCCCCCCGTCAACAATCGCGAAATCGCTCTTTGCGGCTCTTTGCGGTAACACATGTGGCTCTTACTCTCTGACTGGTCCAAGTGGTGTTGCCGTACGTGTTCCTCGTGGATACGCTACTCAGATCGGACAGCTACTACATGGTGGAACCTAGAGCCAACGTTACTCAGATCGGGCAGGAAAATGCATTTTTGAACAGTTCAATTAGGCAGTGGTAATGATGGCTACGGCAGATAAAGATGACGGTTCCTCCCCAGAGTAGCCATGGCCATATCTCAAGTCCATGTTTGAGTTTGTAGAAATGAAGAAGGATTCATATCGTTTTAAATGTTTGCTCTGTTTACTGCGGACAAACTTCATCACTGCCTACAAAAATTTGTTTCAATTTCAATAATTGTTTCAGAGTCATTAGGTTCTGTAATTGTAGCAACAATACAACAATGCATTGAAATTAAAAAATGTACTTTTGAAGTATTTTTGAGCTAACCCACTGTTCCGTGTTTCCCTTCCCGGTGTTCCTGTCTTGCCTGTCCGCCGTTCCCTGTCTTCGCCTGCCTCCCGTCGATCCTGCTGTCCTGCTCGCCTTTCGCTTACGGCCGCCTGCCGTCTTCCCCGCTGCAGACTCATCGCCGCCACCTCCATTCCGCTCACCTACCCTCATACTCTCATCATTCACCTGTGTTCTCCTGTCGGACAATGAACCGGTTTTCTTTATACTGCTGTGTCGAGTGTTCTGCTCATGGGTCCCCCAGACCACTAGCCCTGACAGAACACTCTGACCACCATGGACCCAGCAAACCCAGACACAGCCCTCGACCGTCTCCGCCAGGCTCTCGCCAGCCAAGGGCAGCCACCGGGAAATCATCCGGTTTCATATGATCTCGTCGCACAGTGCATCCATCGTCCTGTCCATGTCAACCGTGGCTGCAGCAACATAATCCGCTCATCAATTGGGCCACCGGCTCTATTACTAGTTGGAGAACTAGTGAAGGGCGCGACTAGTGAAGGGCGCGTTCCCAACGCACGTTCCTGAATCCCTCGATCTGTCCACACTCCCCGTCGTTTACCACGACTTGGAGGCTGTTTTTAATAAACAGCACGCTCTCGTTGCCCCCGCACCGCTCATACGATTGTGCTATCAATTTATTCCCCAGTGCTCCCCTCCCCACTAGTCGGTTGTTCAACCTGTCACGCCCGGAGAGGGAATCCATGGAGAAGTATATCCACGAGTCCCTGGCAGCAGGCATCATCACCCCTTCCTCGTCCCCCCGTTGGGGCGGGCTTCTTCTTTGTGTCCAAGAAGGACGGGTCGCTTCGCCCTTGCATCAACTACCGTGGACTCAATAATATCACAATTAAAAACAAGTACCCTCTTCCGCTCATCAATTCAGCGTTCGAACCACTCCAGGGCGCCACGGTCTTCACTAAGTTAGACCTTCGGAACGCGCACCACCTGGTGCGAGTCCGAGAGGGGGACAAGTGGAAGACTGCTTTTAAAACACCACTTGGCCACTTCGAATACCGGGTCATGCCATTCGGGTTGACGAATGCCCCGGTGGTTTTTCAGGCCCTGGTTAACGACGTGATTAACCGGTCTGTGTTCGTCTACATGTGAGGCTGGTGTTGCAACAACTCTTAGAGAACAAATTATTTGTAAAACTAGAAAAGTGCGAGTTCCATGTCCAGTCGGTCGGATTCTTGGGTTACATCATCGAGCGGGGGCAAGTGCGAACGGACCCCGACAAGATTAAGGCAGTGGTGGAATGGCCAAGACCGACCAACCTCAAGCAATTACAACGGTTCCTGGGATTTGCAATTTTTTATCGGCGGTTCATCCGGGACTACAGCCGTGTCGCTGCGCCTCTCACTGGGCTTACTTCCACGTCTCATGCTTTTAATTGGTCGGACCAAGTAGAAGCGGCATTCGTCGAGCTCAAGCGGCGGTTCACGTCCGCACCTATCTTAGTCCAGCCCGATCCTGCCCGGCAGTTTGTTGGGGAGGTGGATGCCTCCGACTCGGGGGTCGGGGCTGTGCTCTCACAAAGGGCAGAGGCTGCCCTTCTCTCGGCGCCTTTCGCCAGCAGAGAGAAACTATGATATAGGTAATCGAGAACTACTGGCAGTGAAATTAGTGTTAGAAGAGTGGAGACACTGGTTAGAGGGATCCGAACCTCCGTTTATCGTGTGGACGGATCACAAAAACCTTGCGTATATACAAACTGCCAGACACCTAAATTCTCGCCAGGCCCATTGGGCGTTATTCTTTGGAAGGTTCAACTTCACGCTCACGTATCGTCCGGGTTCAAAGAACCTCAAACCGGACGCCTTGTCCCGGGTGTACAGTGCCGAGGAGGTCTCCGCACGTCCAGATAACATCCTGCCCTCCACCTGCGTGGTGGCTGCCTTAACGTGGGAGATCGAATCCGTTGTCAAAGCAGCGCAATTGAGTCAGCCTGACCCAGGGATGGGTCCACCTAACTGCTTGTTTGTTCCGGACCCAGTACGGTCGCAGGTCCTGGTATGGGCGCATACTTCCCGCGTCGCCTGCCACCCTGGAGTAGCCCGCACCCTATCACTACTAAAACGGCACTTCTGGTGGCCGACGATGACGGCAGACACTCGCGCCTTCGTCCTGGCATGCACAACCTGTGCTCGGGTTAAGGCTTCCCACCGGCCTCCCGCTGGTCTACTCCGCCCCTTGCCTGTTCCGAGTCGTCCATGGTCCCACATTGCCTTGCACTTTGTGACCGGGCTCCCCTCATCCCAGGGCAACACGGTTATCCTTACCGTGGTCGACCGGTTCTCAAAAGCAGCGCAATTCATTGCACTCCCCAAACTCCCCTCGGCGGCCAAGACCGCAGACCTCTTGGTCACCCATGTTTTTAGAAATGGCGTGACGGTCAGTCTCTCGTCGGGCTACCACCCTCAAACCAACGGTCAGTCTGAACGGGCCAATCAGGACCTCGGTTCTGCTCTCCGCTGCGTAACCACCCGTAACCCATCAGAATGGAGTCAACATCTTGCATGGGTGGAATACGCTCACAATTCGCTCACTTGTTCGACTACCGGTCTGTCCCCATTTGAATGTTCCCTTGGTTTTCAACTCCCCCTGTTTCCCACCCAGGAGAGAGACGTTTCTGTACCCTCAGTGCAGGCCCACCTCCGCCGGTGCAGGAGGACCTGGAAGGAGATCAGATCGGCATTGCTTCGGTCCTCCAACTGAAATCGCTTACTCGCCGACCGCCATCGGACTCCTGCGGCGGACTATCTACCAGGTCAGAGTGTCTGGCTCTCATCAAGAGACCTACCATTACGAGCCAAGTCAAGGAAACTGTCACCTCGCTTCATTGGTCCTTTCACCATTGAGAAAATAATTAACCCCTCTGTCGTGAAACTTAAATTGCCGGCCAATATGAGAATCCACCCGTCATTCCATGTCTCTCTGCTTAAGCCCGTGGCGACCAGCCCCTTGTCTCCCCCAGCTCCAGCTCCCCCTCCGCCCCGCATCTTTGAGGACCACCTGGTCTACACCGTTCGGCGACTATTGGATGCACGTCGCCGCGGAAGGGGGTACCAATACCTTGTAGATTGGGAGGGGTATGGGCCCGAGGAGCGCAGTTGGGTTTCCGGCCAGAACATCTTGGACCCTACCCTGATCCAGGATTACCATCGTAGAGGGGGGGGTGATGTCACGATCGGCGCTGGGTCCTAACGCGCCCTGACTTCCGACGACCATACATGGTCATTCCCGGTTCCTCACTTCCTGCCTTTCCTACACACCTGAGATACATCATTCATCACCACCCGGCTTATCTGCTCTGGCTTTCCACCTGCTCGTCTTTCTCAGCTACTCGCGGTAACTCAACTCTAACGCTACTATAGACTTAGTAAACCTTCAGTGTTATTTGTGTGTTTCGTGTTTGTCGAGCTAACCGTTCCGTGTTTCCCTTCCTGGTGTTCCTGTCCTGCCTGTCTGCCGTTCCCCGTCTTCGCCTGCCTCCCGTCGATCCTGCTGTCCTGCTCGCCTTTCGCTTACGGCCGCCTGCCATCTTCCCTGCTGCGCCACCTCCATTCCGCTCACCTACCCTCATACTCTCATCATTCACCTGTGTTCTCGGGTCGGACAATAAACTGGTTTTCTTTATACTGCTGTGTCGAGTGTTCTGCTCATGGGTCCCCCCGACCACTAGCCCTGACAGATATAGCCCCACAAAATATGAGCTTCTAAATGGCAAAGATAAATTAAAACTAATGGTCTGATACTGTACCTTCAAGGTAAGATTGAGCCCCTCCCAGTTAGTAGGCAGGAGACTTTCAGAAGTTTCCCCCTTCCCAAAAACCTGCATGTCTCCTCCTTGAACCCTCCCTCTGGCAGGAGAGCAACAAGTTATACTTCCTCACAGGAAGTATAACATCTATCTAGCTAAACTAGTTAGCAGTGTAGGCTGGCTACCTAGCTAGTTAGCTAGCTTAGCTATAATAACAATGTCCTTCTTCATCTCTGTGTGTCTGCTTAACTCTCTGCCTGCCTGCCTCACACTCTCTGTCTGTTGCTTGTGTTCCAATGCAATATTGATTTCTTTTCTACGTTTCAAGTCATTCAACTTTCTTGCAGCTGACGTGGGTCTTCTTGCAGGTGGAGGCGCAGGGCTCTTCATTGTAGAGTCCATGACTGGTCTCTAGCCTAGTAGTGTGGGTGGTGTGTGTGGGTGGTGTGAGTGGAGGGGTTTGGGGAGTGTCTGTTTGGGAGTGTAAGATGAGACAGGCAGGACGTTCTTATAAACTCTCCCTCAGGTGTTCGTCAGCAGCGTGTGCGTAGCCCCTCCCCCGTTTGTGGTCCGAGTGTCCCCATGCTGCTGTTGTCCGATCAGAAGCCAGCTGTCATATGTCGTCCAATCAGAAAGGCGACCGGTCACTATATGTTCAGTGTGTGTTCATTGTGCGGGAGGAGGGTTAGAAAGGAGATTGGTTGTTTGAGAGAGAGAGAGACAGAGAGAGAGAGAGAGAGAGAGAGAGAGAGAGAGAGAGAGAGAGAGAGAGAGAGAGAGAGAGAGAAAGAAAGAGAGAGAGAGAAAGTTAATCATTTAGTAATACCGGATGTTATACCATTTGTTCTGTTGGTTTGATTGTTCTCGTTAGTTTTCGTCTGTTGGTATCGTGCTGTGTGTTGTTTTCCCGAGGCGCGGGGGGGGAAGTACAACTTGTTAGTAAAGTCCATCAGTGTTTGTTTGTTGGTCGTATTATTTGTTCTTTGAAAGCTGTACTCGGTACAGTGTTTTTGTTAATAGTTTTCTTTGGTATACGCACAGGAACAAGGTTTCATAGGTAAGACGCCCATGGGTTTACATCATCATCACGTAGCGATTACCTGTTATAAACTCGTTCACCGTCCTCTTGTTTCCCTGTGACGTCTGTTGTTTTGTGGTTGTTTGTTATAGAAAATAAATTCCTTTATTTATATAACTTGCTGGTTTTTGTTTCCCCTAGTGTTACTGCACACACCCGTTTGCTCCCTGCCCTGGGCAGTGTTAGGCCCTTCCAGCCCTAGGCAAACAGAACATCGGAAGGGTTGTAACAGTGAGTGACTGGTGAACACGGCTGTGATATGAACGTACTTCATGAGGTCCTTCAGTGAGTGACTGGTGAACACGGCTGTGATATGAACGTACTTCATGAGGTCCTTCTCGCGGACCTCCAGCTGTAGCATGATTGCACTGAGCTCCATGTAGAGGTTGTTGGCTCTGTCCAGTTTCCTCTCATAGTGCTCCCGGATGTCCAGGGCATGCCTGACACACACACACACACACACACACACACACACACAGTTTTAAGGATGCTTCATAAGTTACTTTAATTCATTATTTTTAAGGCATTTAGTGAGTACTAAAGCCTTGTCTCAATATGGTTCCTACCCTCTACCACTCTGTTTGGAGCCACTCCTTAACCTAGTGTTCCCGCTGAACAACCTCCGAACGGAGTCGGGTAAAAGAAACACTCCGAAATATAACATACTCTGACTTGTAAACGGCTTATTCAGACTGAACTTTTTTGACATGACGATTAAATTACATAATCCTTTTTTTGTAAAAACTACAACATTTGAATCAAGTACAATTGTTGTTGTTGATGTTCAAAATGCATTCTGGGATACTTCTTCTACGCGTACCTCTTGGAGACAGCATCTGCATTCACTCCATTCGTAGGGCCATCTGGTAGGCTAAAACTGCACTACCACTACTATACACCCATTGTGGAATTGGGACACCCTGGAGTACCCCAAGAGGAGTTTTGCAGAGTGGAAAGGGATAGGGACAGCGAGAGTAGGACTTAATACATACTAATTTTAAATTTCACCTCAGAGCAACAAACAGAGCTTTTAGCGTTGATGAACTAGTGAGGACATTCATTTATTTTGATATCACTTCACAATAATCCCCAAAAAGTTTCCACCTCACATACCGGAGCTCATCCCTCCTGCGTCGGATCAACTCCTCGTCCAGCCGGTGGATGCAGGTTCCTTCACTCTTTATCTTCTCGAAGTGTTTCCTCACCTCCTCTCGCCACTCCGCCTGCAGCATGGACACATACGCACACACACACAGATCCACACTTACTTTCAGGCTTTCGGTTGCTAAACTTGACAAAATGTTTTGTGTGTTTTTTAATTTTTCATAATTATCATTATCACAGGAGTGCTAATAGCCCAAGATTCAATAATGAAACGATATGATACAAGATATTTTTTGTACAGTTTCAAAGACTCTCTTTGTACTGATAAATGCGGCCAACCCGCTTGGCAGCTGTCAATTCTAAGCAGTGAGTGGTATGACACCAAGCAGACCTGAGACTTGAAGTACGTCTCCTGCGGTGCTCCCACAATGTCTGCAGCGGCGATATCCAGGTGAAGCAGGATCTGGCGAAACGATGGCCGGTTCCTGGGTTTGCTTTGCCTGCAAGACACCGTGGCAACACAGGAAGCAGTGGAGATGGGATTAAGAAAACAGTCAATCAAGTATGTGATGTGTTTACATTGTACTCCGTGGGTCTAGATGTATATACAGCACAGCAGTGATAGATGAACCACAGATGTAAATGAGGAACTAATATGTATAATATGTAACAATCTAATATGTATAATATGTAACAATCATATCACACACCTAATATTTTCCTTTTCCGCCCCTTAAGGACTAAACCACAGCCCATGCAAACCTAAATATCTAAAAACTCTAGTCGGCTGAAAATAAAAGTTCAGTATGTCTAAATATTAACAGATTAACAGAATAACAGGAGGCTCACCACGTCTGTTTCATGAGGATCTTGAAGCCATCAGGGCAGGTGGAGGGGACAGGGAGGTGGAGACTGTTGCTGCCCACCCCCCAGATAATGGCAGAGGAGTCCACGTCTTTGTAGGGGATTTCCCCCGTCAGTAGCTCCCATAGGACCACTCCAAACGACCTGTGCACCACCACACACACAGCACTCACATTAGACCTGCGCACCACCACCACACATAGCACTCACATTAGACCTGTGCACCACCACACACACAGCACTTACATTAGACCTGTGCACCACCACACATAGCACTCACATTAGACCTGTGCACCACCACCACACATAGCACTTACATTAGACCTGTGCACCACCACCACACACACAGCACTCACATTAGACCTGTGCACCACCACACACACAGCACTCACATTAGACCTGCGCACCACCACACACACAGCACTCACATTAGACCTGTGCACCACCACACACACAGCACTCACATTAGACCTGTGCACCACCACCACACATAGCACTCACATTAGACCTGTGCACCACCACCACACATAGCACTCACATTAGACCTGTGCACCACCACCACACACAGCACTCACATTAGACCTGCGCACCACCACCACACATAACACTCACATTAGACCTGTGCACCACCACACACACAGCACTCACATTGGACCTGCACACCACCACCACACATAACACT
>OMKN01073211.1:0-29795 GCA_900302345.1 Melanonus zugmayeri
CGGTGAACAGGCTTTCATGGGCCGCCCGCCACTCAATGAGGGCCAGGGTCTCCTCAGTTGTCCCTTGATAAAATGTTGATTAAATGTCAGTTTTAATGCACAATAATAGCCATTATAACAAGTACAAATAGCACTCTAGCACAACGTTAAAGTTAAATACAAATATAAAGCGATGAGCTTAACTTTGCCCTCAGCCAAATGCATTGTAAATGACCCAAAACGAATTATATGTAATGTTTAACCTTTTTATTATGTTTGTTTATTCTTGTAGTGTCTTTGATTATTTTGAAAAGCGCTATACAAAATAAATGTATTATTACAGAGACATAAGAGCTAGCGGTACGTTTCAAAAGGCCCTGCCGAGATAAGGCTCTCCTCGCGGGGCCCGTGAGCGCTGACCGCCCAGTGCTGCAGGACCCAACATTCTCGCCTAAAAAAACCTTAAAACTACATTCGGTGACACAACAACAGTAGTATTTCGATTACAACTTACAGTTGTGCGTTTTCTCCTCCGCCATTGTCAACGATTCCCCGCTGGTTTGTGCGAAATTGGCTGTCCCAAGTCTACACAAGTCACCTCCGATGTAGACTCGATAAAATGGGCGGAGCGAGACCACATCCGGGTATTTGGAGCAGACTTGCGGACTTGAGTATTGGTTTGGTACTTGAGCTGGGACTGATGACGTTTCACGAGTCCACAAGTCCACACAAGTATGCATATTGAGAAAGGCCCAAAATGTTATTTAGCTAGCTAGAATGGAGACAGAAAATTCAGTTAAGTCACTAAAAATAACACCTTAGAGTCTTACTGTGAGCCAGTTCTGTTTTTTATTAGGTCTTAATGTGAGCCAGTTCTGTTTTCTATTAACGTTAGGTCTTACTGTGTTCATAAGTTTCTTATGTTGTCAGATTTCTTTCGCACTTATTGACTTATCGCATACTTTAGTCTTTCACCATAACAAATCTAAAATATATTTGTATAAATATAATTATTATAGATAATTATTATAAAGAATTTGCACTAATTGAAGTACCTTAACTTAACAGCACTAAGCATGTTTCATTATAACATGTTTATTCAGCTCAGTAAATACAAATAAAGGCCTTTTCATTTATTTAAATACACTGGTGTGATACCTTAGTACATGTTTGCTTGATTTTTGGTATAGCCCCCCCTGGTGAAAAATGCATCAGCCGCCACTGTTTGAATTCCGTCCGGGTTGTGTTGTTGATTACAACTGTGTAACCTTGATGATAAGCCTTGCTTTGGTCCAACAGTAAAAACCAAGAGTTGCCCCCAAGCTTGCCCATGTCTTGCACACGTAGAATTGGCTGTCGATCTGGATAGGTCTTTTTATTCAGCTCCCGGTAGTCACATATACAGGCGTAGTGTCCCATCCTTATTTCAAACACACACCACTGGAGAGACATATGGTGAATTCGATTTTTCAACCCAACCCTGTGTGATGAGCTCATGTAGGTCATTTTTCATTTCCTTGTACAGAGAGATAAGCTAGATAAGTAGAGCCAATATCATCATCTGATATCCTATCTCTCTTTAGCAATTTTTATTTTTTTGATTGATTGATTTGCAGCATACTGTATAGTGGGAATGAAAGTGTGTACAAGCATAGCACAGCTGCATTATTCAGATGATTACAATTTAGAAAAAAAAAGAAGAAACCCACCCTTACCCTCTCATCCACCCCCGGTCGTCCCCTTAGGTCCAGATCTTCACACAATTGAGGTATTTGTCTGTCCAAGGGTTGCAGGAGTATCTAATATAGTGCAAGTTCAAGGATAATTGTAAAAATATCATTTCAAAGAAAAAGGCAAGAAAGAAAGCAAATAAATACAATAAATAAATACATGAGCAGAAAACAAAGTTCTCTACTGAATATCTGAATAATGCAGCTGTGCTGAACAACTGGTCCGGACCACAAGGACCACGCGGCAGACCACTGAGCAACTGGTCCAGACCACAAGGACCACGCGACAGACCACTCACTAACTGGTCCAGACCACTAGCTTCAGCGGCCCTAGTAATCGGGGTGCTGGTCCATGTTAGCGACCCTGGTCAGTGGACAGACCACTGAATTGGCTACGACCCCTGCACGGAAATTGGTGGAAAACATCAAAACAGTGTGGATTCAAGAGTGTGTTGTATTCCATGAGTTCCCAAACTTAAAATAAGCAAAACATTATCATTACCAAAGTTAGTCAAAAAAGTGAGAAAAATAACATATCTATATGTATACTGCAGTCTTCAAACATAGCAATGATCAAATGAAACAGACAAGACATGTGGACATCTATATTTAGATTTGTGATTTTCTTAAATACATGTTGATGGCAGAATGTGTGTGAAGGGATTAACGCTGAATTGTTTTGAATAGCCTGAGTGTCTTTATATTTGCGCTCCACATTTTCACCTCTTTAATTTACCTTAAGATTCCTCTTTAAGATATCAGATTATGTCAGATTAGCTTCACCTATTCCACTTAATGGATTTAAGAGATTAAAAACCTTGAATGAAATAGCATTCCACCTGCATTGATCTCACACACACACACACACACACACTTACACAAAAATAAAGCATACACTTTAATAAAAGACTTTATTGGGATAGAAAATATTTAACAACAGTGTAATAATTTATTCAAAATTCATAAATAAAAATGTTATGGACAAATGGTTAAGGCCAAGGTACTTGTTTTTGTTTTTTCCAATTCCCCCCTAAAAGAGTAAGAGTTTGATGAAGCTTAACCTTATATCATTGTGTTGTTTGGAAGTAGTAGCAAGCGTTTTGGTTGGGTACTAATGTAATGTGATGTCACACTCTTTACATTATCTACGTCTGTAGAGAACAATCTAGTCTACAGAGAACAACATTTTTTTATGCAACAGTTAGGTTTCACCTTAAGTTCGATGCAGGCATCAAATGATGTGACTGTTTCTACAGTAACACAGTTAAGTCACAAATGTGCATTTTGTGTTGTGTTGAATTGTCATCATTACATCATCCGTGGCGGCTGCTGCTAACGAACCCCCACATCATCGACCAATCATGGCTTGTGTTCACTTCAATATTATCCACTATCTAAGAGAAAAGACACTTCTTTATTTCTTATCATCTTTGCACGTTCATCTTTTTTTTTTTACCTCAGCTCAAAAGTAACATCATTCCTCACACTTTGTTATGAACATAAAAGCTTTATTTTAAAATGTCTTTAAAGTGTAACGTGTAATAAATGTTGATTACACAGGTTGCATGTAAAAAAGCTGGTACGGCCAATTCAGTTTACTTCTGTCAGGCCGCAGGGTCTTCTGAACTCCTGTCCCCTCTCGTGAATCCACTTGTTTGACACTGTCAACAGAGAGAGAGACACTCAGTTGGTACAGAGAGAGAGAGAGAGAGAGAGAGATTCAACATGCTTTTTCACCATTATAATTCATATAAATTAATTAATAATAGAGATTTTGGGCAAAACCTACAAGATGGTGGCTTGTAATGAATGTGCTTCTGCTCATTCCTCATTTACACATCAACTACACGTCTCCTTCTCACACCACTAGAGCTGAAGCTTTATGATTCATAAGATGTTGATATCAACATATGTTGATAATATAGCTTCTGTTGAATCTATATCAAATTATATGTAAATATAGCTTCATGATTCATAACATATGGACAGGAAGCTATATCACCATGTGTTGCTATAGCTTCTGTTGAATCTATATCAACATCTTTTGTTGAGTTATACCACGGTCAGTGAAGGTTCTAGTGTTGAGAGTTGTGCATTATGTAATATGATAGAAACCACTCTGGGCTGTCCCATTATTGGAAAATAATGTACTTGGGCGGTGGTAAGCGACCTCGGCCTCGCCCACATCACCACCCCGTCGTACATTATGCTCCAATAACAGGACGGAGTGATATTCCACTTATAACACAGTTACCAATAATGATTAGATATTAGTTTATTTCATCTATAATAATAATTGTTTTTTATCGACATCATCAGCTGAAGGAACTCTGCGTTCCTTCTCAAGATTTCTTCCTGGATAATTACGTTTTTTTCTTACATTCATTTTTCTTACATTAACATTTCTTTAACATACTAGCAGTTAACAAGATACTCATAACTCGTCCTCAAAAGTTAAGTTGCTACTCTAGCATTGGCATCCTCACATCTGCTGGTCTACTGACAGTTGCTAAATATTTCCATGGAAAAAAATATTTGTTAAAACAAGATTGAGCTAACAAAGCTTTTTTGTGTATATATGTGAAGTATTTATTCCGTTTTTAAATCTCACGTAGTCTATAAATAGTCTGGCTTAAGGAAATCAGATGGGACTACGTTTAGAGTGCTTTTCCATTGGCAGGTCGTTACTAAGATCTTCTGTACTTACTGGAGGAGGAAGGTTCTCATTCCATGTGAATCTCATGTTAACTGGTGTCTGTGTTGCAGGCATTAGTCAGACCCATATACTGTATATCTATATATACCCATATATATCTATATATGGGTCTGACTAATGCCTGCAACACAGACACCAGTTAACATGAGACAAATGGTGCTAAACATCGTTTTTCTTTGGAGTCAGGTTCTTAGCCCTGCATCCTGCATTATTTTTCAATAACAGCACTTGGTGGATGATCCCTAACATAGCTTTATGATTCATAAGATGTGAACATAAAGCTACATAAGGTGGATGATCCCTAACATAGCTTTATGATTCATAAGATGTGAACATAAAGCTACATAAGGTGGATGATCCCTAACATAGCTTTATGATTCATAAGATGTGAACATAAAGCTACATAAGGTGGATGATCCCTAACATAGCTTTATGATTCATAAGATGTGAACATAAAGCTACATAAGGTGGATGATCCCTAACATAGCTTTATGATTCATAAGATGTGAACATAAAGCTACATAAGGTGGATGATCCCTAACATAGCTTTATGATTCATAAGATGTGAACATAAAGCTACATAAGGTACATATTCACAACAGAACGCTGACTCACCCCACTTGTTTCCTACTAGTACGGGGCAGGCAGCGTGTCTGGTCCTGTAGTCGCCCTCCCCACTCCTGAACAGATTATACCAAAAGACCGCCGTCCCCTGGTGAGAGAAAGACAGACGTGAGCCTTGATGGTTAATGGTCTTAATGGTTAATGGCCTTAATGGTTGATGGTCTTAATGGTTCGACCAGAGAGGGGTTCCAACAGTGAGAGGTTAAGTGCCGAGGCAAAAAACGTCAATAAACCAGCGGTTCACCACCACCAGTGTGGTCACAAGGGGGGCACTGGGGTGTAGTGGGAAGGACGGTTTAAAGGCAGACCTAAGCATCAATTAAAAAAACAAATGTATATTTTATAATATTAATAATAATAATTATTAAAACATACAAAATAAATAATTGGATGTTTTTGGCTTGTTTTTAACTGCAAATCATGACGTGGCCGTTATTTAAGGTCCCATTTGTCTGAGTTTGACTTTCATTCATAAGCAGATATATGAATATGTTCATGTATTTACAGGAAGAGGTCTGTACAATAAAGTGCTCACACTAGAAGTAATAGCAGCACATAGCACAAAAGAGGACATAACAATGTGTTGCTAACCAGCACACAGACGCGTTACACATCAAGGATTCCCACATGCAGAAAAGAACAAGAACAAGGAGGAAAGTACCGACTGGGTAGGAGCTCTGCATTACCTTCCTCGGCCTGATCGCCGCTCCAAAGTCAGGAAAGACGGTCGCTCCGCCCGCCTCGACGTCACTCATCTGTGGAAGAGAAATAAAATAAAAGACTAGATCTCTAAAATTGGGAGATTCAGTTGAAGAGTAACGGAGGGTCTTCTGTGATCCTCATCGATGTTTCTTCCCTTTGGCCTCCAGGGGCGAGGCTTAGGGTTATGGTGCTATAATGTGGGCCAGTGTCATTAATGGCCAAATACAAATAACATTGACCTGAGTGAGGGTCAAGTTGTCATGTTGTGCCAACTATAGTCATGTCATTCTTTGGATGTCATACATTTATTTTGATTTTTTTTAACAAACCATTGATGGAAATACTGATTTTTCTATAGAAACCACTATACAGTCAAATATTGTCACACTACCAATAATATATATAATATTCCCACAGCGCTCAAAATATACAATCATAATAAAACAAAACAAAAAACACACAAATAGTCAGTTTTGTGTGTCTTGTCTTTTGATTGTATTGCATGAGCACATTGTATGAGCACTAAAAGTATCCACATTGGAAACTTTTAGGCTACATTGAAGCTCTGCTGATGTCCTTTTATTTATTCATTTTTAAAACAGTGTTACCGGTAACCAAGGTGTTACCGGTAAAAAAAAAGCAAACAAAGACTTCAAAACAAACCACAGCAACAACACTGTCTCCGGTTTTTCTTTCAAATGACTTTAGTTTGATGATTTTAAATTTGATTTAGTCCAAAACAAGACAAGTGTTATCTATGCAGTTCTGATTAAGCGTTTACTTTTTTTTCTCACATACTTACATAGTTCAAAAAAGTTGCCACACGATTTCCAGTGCCTAATCTTTTGAAAGCATCAGGCTCATCTTTCTATGAAGATAAAACACACACACATACACACACACACTCAGTGTACTTACATAGTTGAGGTAAGTGGCAAGTCTATTTCCATCGACCAAGAGGTTGCTGTCAAAAGGACGCTGCAACAGACGTTTTGAACGTTTAACCAATCACTGTTAAAAAGACCCGTGTTTGGAGTCCACCGCTAGGGGCGCTAACTAACCCAGATCTAGTCTCACAAATGGTTTCAAATCAACATCGTGTAGACTGGCCACTGTAGGAATACACATATTAAAATCCTTCTGAAACCTTCATTCACTCACAAATAACGAAACAGGACACAAGACGTATAACATAGTAGGACTGCTGGATCCGAGATGAACCCAGATCTAATTCATTTAGCTCTCTGGTTTTCATTCAAGTTCATTTAGAGTCATATTAGTAGTAATTACTTTAGCAATTGATAATACAAGAATTACAGACTGAATAATTCACGTTAAATGATCCTTAACCACCATTCATGCTAGGGGGTTTCCCATGGTGAAACTTTGATATACTCTCTAACATGTACCATAAACAATCATGCTCCAATATAAGACAAATGTAACTATAACCAGGGCCGTTTCTGATCTTCTGGGGGCCCTAAGCCACCCCACTAGGCCAAACAATGTAGGGAGGTCCAGGGAATCAAAATTGTTGCACAAAAGCTAAATGTTCACACATTTTGAGATTGATCTAAGGATTAAAATCAGTGAACGATTTTACATGAAAAAGAAAGTTGACCAAATGTCTTTCTTTATTTTTCTAACGGGGACCCCCTGGTGGCTTATAGCTAGAAACGGCCCTGACTATAACAAAGCCAGGCACACAGACATGTGTACATGGAAAGCCATGTGAGCCCAAAGCCATTTCTGAAATAACAGAAACACTCTGAAAACGGACAGCACACCGACAGGCGTCTGGCTCCAACCGGTGCCTTAATTACCTTTCCCCATTTTTCTGCATTTAAAAAAAAGAAAAGCGCTGGATTACATTATTCACAGGAATTACACTACTATTAATCACACTGGCGATGACAGACACACATCGACTGGATGCAGTGCACTTAGACAGGAGCAACACACAAGTCACACGGGAACACAACACTAAAACTCACCCTGGAGAAGTCAAAGTGTGGTTCGTACTGCCCTCCCACTCCATAGTTCGCCACCTGGGGTGGTGCCATGCAGACAGACGATAAAATGATAGATGACACAATAAAATGAATGTTGAAAGCGGCTGAATGTGATAATGATGCAATGCAAGGCTGCAAGAGTTTGATAAATGTGATAAATTAATGTGAATAATTAATTACACAAGCATTTTAAATCTCTCTTCAAATCACAATGAAAACATTTTTTTTCGACAGATGTGGACAACCGTCAACCGTGTGTGGTATCCACTTGAAACATGTATGTGCGTGCGCATATCAAGTGGGGATCTCTCACAAACGTACTCTACGTGTAAACAGGCTGAGATGGTTGTGAACGCGTGGCACCTTTCATGTAAACATGTGAGTTTTATAATCTAGATACAAATCGAAATTAAAAAATGGCTGTAGAATCTAGGTCTTCTCTTGTGTAAACAGGGCCATAGTGATCACGGGGTAGGATAGTCTAGTGGCGAGAGTGTGGTTGTCTCTGAAACAAAAAGTTCTGGGTTTGAATCCCAATGTCTCCAGTCTACATACCTGTATGCATCCTTGAGCCAGATGCCTCAACCCCTACCTGCTCCATAATGTATCTAAAATTCATTGCAAGTGTCTGCTTACAGTGTTACTTACTAAATATTGAATACAAAATTGTCAGTTATGAAATCAACTTTTTAAAGATCCTTGTTTTTCCCATTCATCTATGGGCTAATATCACCCACTGTAAAAAGTAAGAGTAAAGCATGAAAAATAGCAGGTGGCAAAATTCATGGAAATAATAGATCAAGCTCAGACATTTTTCACAATGATTTCCAGATGAACATTAGTTTGTTTTGTTCTAACAGAGCAGTGTGCAAGCCAAGTCGTGGCCTGAGCAGCAGTAGGGTGCTGCTATTCCCTCTCATGAGTCTCCCTCCTGAGCATCCTCATGCTGACCATCTCTACAGGGTCACGCAACACCAGATGGCGAGGGAGGGAGCGAAACGCTTCCACTCACATGCTATTTATCATGCGTGTTTTTTTTAATAGATGTCACTATAATGAGCAGGTAGAGGTTAGGTATCTTGTTCAAAGATGCATACTGGTAGATGTTCTAACCACTAGACCATCCTGATATTAAACCAGGAATATAGTGTCTCTAAACGTCAGAGTTGTATGGCGGCAACTCATTAGAACAACTGTTGAGTTGAATTTAAAAGAATCAAATGTCAGAATCATTCATTAGGTCAAAGGCAAATAAGTGGAGTTTCTGTTGCTGGTTGTATCTGATCATCTGTTATAAAGGTCATCTTACAAAACAAAACACTTTCCTTCATCACAGTTCTGAATTGTGAGGTCACATGACATGCTGTGTGCTTATTGGCCGAGCTGCTGATGAGGACCTCACCTGGAGTAACTCTGCGGTCTCGACAGTGAGGCCTGTGATGTCTTCTATCCTCTGGTTGACTCTCTCCACCACAGGATCATCCGCCCCTTCCAGCCACGCACTGGAGCACACACACAGACACACACTAGATATTTAAACACTAAATCAACAGTAACACAAATTGAATACAGTTTAGACAAAACAACAAATCTACTAAATATCATCGTGAAACAAATATGGACACTTTAATTGACTTTGTTTTGAAGGAGTCACCTTTTTGATACCCTGTAGTTGGCTGTTGTAAGAACGCCTGTTTTGGGGTCTCTGACAGTGGCTCTAGCGAGCTGGAAACAGGGTGGACAAAAGCAGAGGAAGGAACCGTTAAACTCAACAAAACTGAGATTAAAACTAACAAAAAATAATAATATAGAATTCCTTTTTGTTCCTGGATTAGGAGGGTAACCTCCTGGTTATAAACTGCCATTCATTCACCACACATTCGTTAACATGCAAATGTGAAATAGTTCGGTAGCTAACTCTTTGCTCCTAGCTAAGTGGACTGTAATCTGATCCTAATGTTAGGAATATAGTGTTACCTGAACATGTAGGAACATGTACTTTAACACATTAGGTTGTCTTTGCATGTGACTGTGGTTTCATTTCAGTCAAATCCATATTAATAGGTCTGTATTATGTATGTGAACATTGCTTATGCTTCATGTTTTGCTCTACTTTTCTCAACCACTTCCAGTTGACAGAGGTTTTTGAATTATTTTTGGCATAAATTCAATAAATGTCTTAAAATAAAACGTGTTAAAAAACATGAATATATATGCCTCCCTCTAGGCTTATATGATTGATCCATCAAAAACACTTAAATACTTGTTTTTGATGGATGACTGAATCGGCAGGAAATACAGGACCTTCTACTACCCATGATCTACTGCTTTTCAGGCTCTGGTTTGACACTTTGCAACAGGTCAACGGGGGGGTTATTGACTGCCAGGTACTGACTGGCTAACGTGAAGCAACGCGGTAGCTAGCCGTTTGTTAGGTCCTAGGGTTCGATCCCCAACGTCCATAGCCTAACCTGTAGGCATCTTCTTGAGAAGGTGCCGAAAGTATCTGAATGCACTGTAAGCCGGTTTGGATAGGAGCACCTACTAAATGACTAATGTACAGCATTTAAGTTTGTTTTTTGGTGTCTTTTAAGAATCCCAGGACTGCCAAAATCTGTGGTGGTGGGATGACTCTCACGTTGGGCTTGGCGAGCTGCTTGATCTTCTCGATCTCGTCGTCGGACAAGGCGTTGAGGTAGCGTACGATGCGGGGATTGTCCCACTCGTCCTCCTCCAGTATGGGCTTCAACAGCAGCCGGGGGTTCCTGTTGCCGTCGTGATAACGGCAAAACAGGCGGCTTCGCCTCTCGTCCGTCTGCAAAACAGTAGCTGTGTGATGATAGATTCATGGTAAAACTATGACGGTACGATGGGACACCATGATGAGATGGGCATGAAGGAATAGGGTCTTTTTTTACTTACTGTTAAAACAAATGTGGTTATTAATCTGGATTAAAGTTGCTGTAGGTAATATTTGAGCAATGTAAAGAGAGCAGAAAAGAGCAGCAGAGAGCAAGAAAACACAACACAAAAAAATGCTCTGCTCCTTCCTGGGTTTTTTTCACCATTGAGAAGTGTTGCATTCACACAGATGTGGTGGAGCTATGATATGTTGTGACTAATTTGAAAATGCTTTGTTTATTAAAGGGGCATTCCACTCCTGAATAAGACCATATATATACTCAATGTTAGCCCTATGAGTAATGGTAATGGATAAATATTTGACCAGAGCGCAATATGAACAGATAATGATCTGAACAAAGCAGTACCACTTGCTACGCCGCTCATTTTACGTTCCTACCCATCAGCCACTTCGCCCCCTTCCTTCCCGAGCCATTCCCAAGACACGCCCAACCATCAACTCTAGACTCTTTCATTCGTTTTTTATTTATCACGATACACGAACCAACCATGCCGGCAACAAGTGTAGTAGTCGGCTGTTCTTCACGGCATGACGGTAAGAATGAAATCACCTTTCACCGTTTACCGGATCCAGCTACAAAGCGTGGAAGGCAGTGGTTATGGGCCATAAACACCAATTACGATGAACAAACTCTGTTGAGCAAAATCAGAAATGCTCGCTTCATTTTTTATTGGAGGACTTTGAGGCCAAATCGAGAGCTCTAATGGAGGGAGAGCAGTCACGATGGCAATTAAAGTCGACAGCAGTTCCTTGTTAGTAAGGAAGGACCAGGACCACATATTTAGTACTTTAGCATTAAGTCTAGCCATTTTGGTATGTGTTAAGCTGTTACTGAAAGTGATTGTGGTGAGTTTTCTGAGAAGCGGGTAAATCGAATTGCAAGTATTTTGATCCACATGATACATTCTGGTAGTGCTAGCCTAAAGCTACAATTTCCTATGTGAGATCAATAAAATATCTTGGTAGCGTAGCTATTTATGTGCCACATTGATTATGCTTACTAAATATGTGATTCAACACACCATTGGGTAACCTAAACCTACATGAGGAAGCCTGATACTATGTAGACTGTATAGAGCCTGTACATCGCATACAATGCTCCTATGCGTTTTTCTGCCACAGCGTTTCTCATGCGAGGTGTAGTGAAACAAAGTTTTCATTAGCCTAGGTTACGGTATATTTACATAGGATTTTACAGTACTACAACGCTCGAGTCCTCTCAATATGAGTATCGCCAACAAAAAATCCCATGATGCATTCTGATGTACAAGCCCTATTACAGAAACAGCACTAGAAGCCACACAATGGACAGCATAATGTTTATCCTACTGTACCTGCAGCAATACAGTCTGCACAATATCTGCCTTTTCAATGAATGCAAACTGTAGCGCCATCGCCATCAACGACTGGTTACCTGCAACTACCAACCCCCTCTGCTTCAATGGGTGCACCACTGAGAGAGCCATCACCATCGCCTTTGACCTCCGCACTTGCTGCAAGCAAGGAGTCGGCAGTACCTGCTATTGTGATCTCCGCTTGTACCAGTGCTTCAACTCAGCTACTGCCTTGCAACCAATCACCCAGGGTCTTCAGAGCTGCCATCTCTATATGCAGGCTGCCAATCACAAGAAACTTGTCTTCCCCATACACCTCTGGCCACTTCCACTGGATCCGCTTGGCGTTTTTCACTCTGTATCGAGTGTTTTGTAGAGTGATTGTTATTTGGGGGGCTTCTCCCTCATGCCTCTCTGCACACGGGGAGTTGTTTTCTCAGAGCTTGTCTTTGTTGTATTATCCAGGAGCAGAAAAATATTCTGTTCGTAGTGTGCGATACGTTTGTAATGAGCTGAGTGTAAGTGCTGTAAATGCCTTCTGAGGACGTAAGTGAAGACTTACGTCTATTTCTATTACACAGATGGTAATAGAAAACTATTGGCACGGAATCATTTTGAAAGAGCAACGGCCAATGGTGTAACTTCACCCAGCGAACTTTCATCACTCAGTCACGGACAAGTCCGTTTCCAAGGCTGATCCCTGCAGTCCAGCCAAAAAAAACAGTGTTTGCTCTAGTATCCACCATCTGACAAAATAATACTACGAGAACTGTTTTTTATGAGTATTTTATTTGGTTCTCAGGGTTACTAGGATCTAGATCATGTCCGTTATTGCATGTGGATCCAATAGGATAGGAAAGTTTGACCAACCGCTGGCGGCTATTTTGAAAAATGGCTGCCACGGCCACCAGGGTGCTTGTTTGTGATGGCCCAATATCTAGTTTTGTACCAAGGTTCAATGAGAGCATAGGCTTCACTGTGAAAAAACTCACACGTATTTTGATTTTCAACCAATCCATCTTTCTATTTTTCCTACCATTTCCCATGCTTTGTGATGAAGTTCATTATATTCTCACCATTTTGACTCCTTCTCCTCTGCAGAGGGCCTCGTAGACCTCCCTCTCCGGCAGGTGGTCTTTGGGCCTGGCATAGGTCCCCAGCTGGATGGGCTCCTCGGACGCAGGCTGCTGGGATTGGTTCAGCTCCTCCAGTTGCTTGGAAAGGAGCCGCTCAAAGTAGCGCAGGTTCGCCCCTGCCCTCTGGTGGTCAGAATCTACAAGTACAGATTCAAAGACTGAATAACCCACTTCATCGTCTATGCACCTGCATGTAAGGCTTCATAAAAAGAGCTATAAATAATAAATAATAATAATAAATATGGGTAAAAACATTATGTACATATGTTGTGAAAGAAAGAAGGAAAAGGAAGAAAGGGAAGCGCTTGTTGTAATATCCGAGGCAAGCCTGTAGCCTATACAGTACAGATTGACTGATAAGCTCTACGATAAAAGTATGTTACATCAAAGGCTCGCGCTGATGTCACAGTTATTCGTTCATTCATGGAATCAAAGAAAACTACTCCTACTACAACTTTCAATGTATACAACTTTCATCAGACATCTACCAGTATCTACAGCTATTTGGAGACAACAAGGTTAAGATTAGTTTAGGTTTATTTGTATTTCTTTGTTGGTACATTAAATTAAAAATGTTAAATTAAACACAAACTAGCTAAATTATACTAATTACTCCTCACCGCAGAGTCAGAGCCTAATGTAAAGCTGGACGCTGTTATTGGTGAATAATATAAATATGTAAATATTTGATTTCGATTTTCATTACCATACTGTGTGTCATTATCAAGTGTCTGGTAAATGTTTTCATCCCCCAGACACAGTGGCTGGTGCACCAAAAAGTTAGTTTCCCACCCTGACTCCTGCAGGCTCTGTAAATAGGTTTCCACCATTAACCTCAGCTCCTAGTGCCGGGATGGAAATAGCCATTTAGTACCACAACCACGTTCTCTGGGGAGCGGGGGAGTGGAAGCATAGACATCAAAGCAAGAAAACTAGGAGTAACTGTGGGTGATACAGAGAGAAACACTCCCCTGAATGAGACTTGAGCTCCCCTGAAAACACTCCTTTGGAAAGTTTGGGAGGGATCTCTTTGACACATTTCGGTGTATCAAACAACTGTATGAAATATAACAAATAACATTTTGTCATATGCACTGGGGCTACTGGTAACTTGTGTTTAATTGAAAGAAAAAATAACTATTCGCACACTGCTTGTATCAACTGCGGTGAACTTGGATTTATATTCGATATTTAGACTTTGAATGCGACCGATCGTCACAATCTCGGGGTCTATTTTGTTGTCCATGTTCGTCCGATTCCGAATATGTAAAATAATGCAAAAAAAAGCAAATTAAACAAATATGCAAATGTACATTTCTGACATAGCCTCTTAGATATTAGTTCTAAATACTTTGCTAAACGGTGGCAAATTATTCAAAACTAGGCTCAAAACTAAAGGTGAAGCTTTTGAAACTGTGGCTCCTAAATGTTGGAGCGCTCTTCCACAGGACTTAAGAGCTACGGCCTCTGTGCACATTTTTTAAAAAACAGCTGAAGACGCATCTGTTTAGACAGGCGTTTGTCCCTTCCCCCCCCCGTCACCGTACCTATGGCCACCAGGCGGCGCGTCAGCTCGATGGCGCGTGGCAGGTCGTTCATCTGGTAGACGGAGTAGCTCAGGTAGTCGAGGACGTCGGCCTTGGAGGCCACTGCGTCCTCGCCGGAGTCCATCTGCCGCAGGGCCTGCTGCATCCACAGCACGGCGTGGTAGTAGTCGCCGTCGTTGTAGGCCGTCTTGCCCATGTCGAAGCAGTCGTCCACTGTCAGGATGACGTTGGAGTGGAGTCCTGGAAGGAGGCGTTGATGTATTAAGATTCTTTGAGTATAATATAGGAATACACTGAGCAAGTTTGTAGTATCCTACAAAAGCCTAAAAAAACGGCCACGGTGATCATTTTTTTCTTGATTCATTAATGGTAATATATTTTAATAATCGTGGGAAACAAATACTTTTGGTTGGGTGTGTGTGTGTGTGTGAACATCATCCATTCAAATATTCTTAGCAAAACATACATAACCTTGCATTTCACTATTCAGTTGTCAATCAAACACCAATGGAGCATTCACAATATCCGGTACAAACCCTCCACTCATATGGAGCTGTACTGGTGAGTGTATTGCATGTCACTAAGGTATGCAGTGGGCAGGCTGAGATATGTTCAGTCTAGCAGATAACCGATCGATGAGCGTTCGGGCGCTAGTAGATGTAGAGGATTACTGCTCAGTATGCAAACACACACACACCCACACCCTAGCCGCTCGGCGAAACTCGGGCAAACACAGACATGCAGGACCATGGCAGACAAGGAGTACTGGAAATCGGAAAATCAGAAATGCACCACTCAGCATAGTTACTAATGTTTGCACTTGCTTTTATCTGTAACGCTATTGTATTTAAAATGTTCCCAAGTGCTACTTTCTCTTTTACGACCAGAACTCGGGAACTTGTGGCTGTCTCCATTATGAAAAGCATTCTTCTCTGCAAAAACGTGCCCAGAAGGAACATCTTCCTTAGCTGTTTAATCTGAAATAATCAGCTCATTGCCATCTAGTGGCCACTGTGATCAACCGCCAACACAGGGGAAAGGTGTGCTATGGTTATGGAGGGACTTTGACAGAAAAAACTCAAACTTGATTGACTAAAAGAAAAATGAAAACTATGCTTCAATATTAATACTATTTCTATTTAGTTTTCAAGGCAATATTTTAATTTCAGTTTAGTTTTAGTTTTTCACACAAGTTTAGTTTTTATTTTAATTACTGTAACACATTTATATTTTCATAGATTTTTCTCATTTTTGTTTCAGTTTTTGTTAACGATAATAACCTTCACACACACACACACATACACACCCCAACTGCTCAGACTGACTGAAGAAACTGGCTGGATTACACCTCTCCCTCTCCATCTCTCTTCTATCTCTCTCCCTCCCTCCATATATATATATCTCACTCTCCATCTATACATCTCTCTCCCTCCCCATATCTCCTTCTTTCCCTCCCTCCCTTCCTTCCCTGTGCATCTTTCTCTCCCTAACATGCCGGTGTTTCCAAAGTGTTATCTCCACTGCCTTCTCCACCGCATGGCAAGGCAGTGGCCCAGGTCCCCAGGGCCAGGGCTCTAGTTGGTGCTACCTGGCAGCTTTCCCCGGGAGAAGCTCTCAGAGACCAGCTGGTACGTGAGCGAGTGAAGCTACCTGGCAGTTTGCCCCGGGAGAAACTCTCAGAGTCCAGCTGGTATGTATCTTGGAGCCGCATGAGAGCCTTGGCGGCGCCCTTCTCATCTTCATCGTCTGGGAAGTACTGCCTGTGTACGGACATGTTGGAAATGAACCCTGCGGGAACGAGGGGAGGACAAATTAATCAACGAAACACATTTAATTGTTGTGTTTGCAAGCAAAATAGGTTTAGTCATTGCACACGGGTTGATTGAACAGACGCTCACAGTGGCACCGAGCTTGAGTGTGTGTGCGTTTCATTTCGTTATGCCAATGCATCAGCATTGATTGAGCGAATGGTGCAACTCTGACTTGTCCACACTGGTGGATGCAGGAGGTATTCATGCACCTGTGTTTACCCTGCTTCAAGACCAATGAGCAATATGTCTGTGTACAGACGGAGAAATGAGAGAGGCAGAGAGAAACAACAAAAAACAGAACATTTTGAATGTTAGTAATATCACACTAACCCTGTGACTTTGTGACAATTTTAAATGTTGGATATACTGACGGGGTTTCACTGATAGAACGACCATTGAAGGCTGCTTCAAATATTATTGCACTGTACATTCTCAGTTGATGTCCGAATCACTGAAAGAGTAATACAGAAACTGAGAAAAGGTTGCATTTGGAAACACAAACTAAGCTGGGAATCTAAACTGGGTTCACCTAGATCTCCCTGATTCTTTTGTAAGATGACACCGGATGACGCCGGCGCCACCTTACCCGCCACCTTACCCCAACTCTCTTATCAAATCCATCAAATGACGGAGTTGGGGTAAGATTTTGCATCGCCGCTGAGCTGCGCCCCAGACACACAGTGAGCATCGGCAACAACTGCAGGTGTTTTTCACACTAAATCCCTAAAGCGGACAGAGATAAGGTTGAAAAGCCCCCCCCACACAATGTCTATAAAAAAGAACAAAATATATCAACAGATCTTGACACAACATTACACAATTTAATTGCATGAACATGAAAACATATTAAAACACAAGCAAAAATTAATTTAATAATAAATAGCTTGATTCTTCCAAACACACACACACACACACAGACACACAGTGTACCGTCAGAGGGATCTTGCAGCACCAGGCTCTCTAGTTCGGACCACTCTGTGTTGAGTCTCTTCATTAGCTTGTAGGCATTGACCGGGTGGGCCAGGAAGCCCTCAGGGTCCGAGCTGGACACCCGCGTCAGGGAGTCCAATTTGTTGGCCCAGCTAAGAGAGGAAGAGGCTACTTTTAGTGTTGCTGCAGCATCATCCACATCCTGATCCTCAAGGAGATGTTAATGTAGAATATAGAAATCAGAAAGACATGATTAGTAGACACAAGGTCTGCAGAATGCTGCATGTCAGTTGTATGTTCGTGATTTATACCGGTTTGTACCAGTTCATAATAGTTTTTAAACCAGTTTTTTACCCATTTTAACCTTCTAGTATTGGTTATAGTAAATCTGCACACTGATTATTGTGTAGTGCATTTCAATCTTTGAGGCGTTGCTCTGACTTAGTGATTGCTAATTGATGCCATCTACGTGTCGATGTGTACACAGACTTTCTTTAATTTGATTCAAACCCCTAGAACTGGTTTTGTCTCTCGACCATCTCCCTCATTTTTAGTTGTCTGTGTTGTATTGAGTTGTAAGTGAGACCCATGGTCCATTGGATTAGTCTTAACCATCTCCGCCATTGAAGCGCTTTCCTTCACTAACCTTGTAGCCAGTCTACACAGGCACTTACAGAGCCTCCAGCAACATGATTGGTGGAAACAGAAAAATAAATCACCCAGATTTTATTCGATATTAAATAGTTTAGATATTAATCTAAAGTCTGATTTGTGAGACTAGGTGAGTCAGATTTAAAACTATCTGAGACTGAGAGGGCCTAACATTTATAGTTTGCCCCTTTGCAAGCTCCAGCTTCAGGACTAAAAGTTCCAAATGTTTACTAATGAATATTGAGTAAATCATATTACTGTGGAAGATGGGGATTGAGACCCGGTTCTATCAAGACTAGCAGGTCCAATAACATAACGTTATGTCTCAAGATGAAAGTCATGTCATTTAAATCAAATCACTGGTGCACAAACATACATCGATAAAGTTTTTGAATTCAATTGAATTGCCGTTAAACTAAACGAAGAATCGCCTCACTCCCTCGTTCGCTTCATTTCTCATTTGGTCAACTGGTCGCTTGCTAGGATGGCTAAACGTGTAAATCGGTCAAAGGCGTGGCTGCATTTCAGTAAAGCCAAAGTTAATTTTCATTTGTGATGTAGTGACCTCTGACCTTTTCACTGCAGCCAGCTTGGACTCCTCTGCTTGGATGTAATCCTTCAGGGACTGCACCAGCTCCTTCTCTGTGTAGATCAGGTCTGTCATCTGACCTGCAGGTAGAGGTGGAGAGAGAGAGAGAGAGAGAGAGAGAGAGCGAGAGAGCGAGAGACTTATTTATTATACATGATGTCATCCATGTCACACTGGGGTCCAATCATGTCAAGTCAATTTTATTAGTATAGCCCTCAATCACAGTTACAGTCTCAAAGCCAAATAGTTTATGACCACGATGATTCACGATTTCGGTTCTTATTTTATAGTACCCATTGATTTCTGGGATTCACCAATAATTTATTTTTGCTCTTCTCTTAGGCAAGAGAAAATTTTACGAACATCTCGTTTTCACAGTCCACAAATTGTTTGTCCAACGCAAGGAAACTTGAGGAACATAAAAAAACATATCATATAATCAAATTTAGATTAGTATGTGTTTTAGAGTAACTAACCAACATACAGAAATTAAGAATGCTTTTTTTTGCTATAGCTGGACTCCCAAATATCATTGGAGCTGTAGACTGCACCCACATACGCATCAAAGCACCCTCTCCAGATCCATTCCCATTCCTCAACCGGAAGCCGTACCACTCCATTAACGTCCAAGTAATATCAGATGCAAACCGCCACCTTCTGAATGTCATGGCCCTTTGCTCGGTGGGGATGCGTTTCGCTCATGCAGCTGGTGGAGATTGGTGGCTGATTAGTATGTGATTTGTAATTATGGAAACCACTATCCAGGAGCGTTCTTACAACCACCGACACGCACACACTCGCTCTGTCGCTGAAGGCCAGGTGCATGTGCCTTGATTCGGCTGGTGGAAAGCTTCCATACACCCTGGAGAAAGCTTGTCTAATCACAATGCCTGCTGTTCACTACACAATGTGGCCATGAGACGTGGCGTGCCACTCCCAGATCAGATATCCCCTGTGGAGGAAATGCCAGATGACCCAGTGGACGCACCTTATGGAGATGCCATCGTTTGGCAGCAGTTAAATTCCTGCTTATGAGGTAGGTGTAGCATATGGTTTTGTACCTGTGGGCCTGTAAAGCTCTTTGAGACTGTAAACAGTGACATTGGGCTTTAAATTAACTTGACATCATTAACTTTTAGACTTGCGTGTTTCATTAATCCTTTCAAGGTCTTTGGTTATAATATTTAACACAGAAGTCAATGAAATGAAAGGGTGGAAAAGTGGAAATATCTTGTAATGTTGAGAGAATCTGTTCTTGATTTTGCAAGACTTTGCATCAGAGACAACTTCAGTCCGTGAGAAAATGTGGCGTAGGCGTTCGGCCACTGCAGTTTGTGATGATGATGCACTTGCTTGGCCTTGTTCAGCAAATAAAATAAAATGTATGAAGTGGGGATTCATCTTTCAGCACAGAGCAGATTATATTCGATGATTAAGAATGTTTGGTGCATCTGGAGTTGATTTTTTCTCTTAACAGAAAATTAAAAGAAAATTTAAGAGACATTTTTTGCATGTGTGGTTGTAGCGTCCCAGACTGAGTAACCAAAAAAAAGGTGACCCAACATTGATATTACCATCCCCACACTATCACACTGTTTAAATATGAGCCTTACTTGAACTGAGCAATCCATCTGTTGTAGATGTTTAGTTTTACATTATGTAAATTGTTGCTCACAAATTCCCGGCATTTTAAAACAAGGATGAATCAAAGTTTTACTCATAAGTTGAGTTTTCATGTGTGATTGAGCAGGTAAACAGGAAATGTGAGCGTTTTCTACGGCCATAGCGGCCAATCAGCCAGAGCAACCTTTTTTCCAACAGCGCCCCCCAGGGTTAACTTTGGCAGTACATCGCCCACCCCCCACCCATAGGAGACATAGCTGGGTCTAATAATAATAATACATTTATTTTGTACAGTGCTTTTCAAGACACTCAAATACACTTTACAGCAAGAATAAAATCACATAATAAAAACATTCTAAAAATAGCAGCATGGATATAATTTAGAATAAAATAGTTAAAATTGGGACAGAAAGACAAGGCAATATGAAACATGTAGAAGGGTTTTGAGGGAAGTCTTGGAGGAGAGTGAGGTGGAGTCCTGGATGGGTTTGGGGAGAGAGTTGCAGAGGGAGGCTCGGTGGGTGCATGGCGGTGTAAGAGATCAGTGAGGTAGGAAGGTGCCAGGTTATGGAGATCTTTGTAGGTGATAAGGAGCAGTTTGAAGTCGATACGCTGTTTGAAGGGGAGCCAGTGGAGGGATTTCAGGAAGCCTAACTAGAGCACCTTTTTAAAGTGGGACTTAGCTGAAATAGTAGACCAGAACTCCTGCCTCCCTTACGCAAGGGAGGCAGGAGTTCTGGTCTACTATTTCAGCTAAGTCCCACTTTAAAAAGGTGCTCTAGGTAAGATTTAAGAGCTATAATTTGAGTATAATTTGTTTGTAATGCCATAGCCATCCATCAGCTATTCTTGAGTAAAATGCTCTATGAGAATATCTGTTCTGGTTCACTGCGTGCCTCTGTATGAGACTATTTAGATTTCAGACCACACCCGGATCATTTTTGACCTCACTCTCTTTAAAACTCAACTTACCTACAGCAATGCTTGCTCCTGCTCTGTCACTTGTCATAATCTCATTCACTTGGGAACTGCTATGGTTTATGTCATAATAATATAGGTTTAGATTAAACTGAAGAGTAAATTAATTACAAATGTGCAAGAGGTGCAACCATCTGTTTGCTATTACCATACAGCAAAAAATGAAAATGAGAAATGAGACTGCAGAGACTGTAATTAAGGTACTCCAGTTTATACGTGCATGTTTCAAAGCAGAGGTTCGAGGTCATTACAAGAAGAGCCGCAGGGAGAGGGAGGGGTCATTACTGTTGCCTTGCAGTGTGCTCAACAAATGTTTTAATAAAAACACACAGCTTGAATGCTTCTACACGCATCCAACTGACTTACTAAATATTACGAAATATTAATTAGTTAACAATAAATATTTGCCTTTAAGCAAAAAGTTTTCATCTGTATGAATAAGTCATTTATTTGATTTCCTGAATTTCATAATTGATTTAAACACAATATGTTTGATCACTTTACTTGTATTATAATTGATGTACAAACAAATGTAATATAATAATATTTAATTATTTCAATATAATAGGATATAATTGAATGTGAATAACACCAGTTCTAAATCATATCCATTTTAATTGCAATGCACCAAGGTTATTGAGGGCAGTGTGACGCCCGGGCCTAGCAGTATGTTCTTAGGTTGAGCGCCGTCTCAATTTAGAATTGGCCACACACTTCCTACTCCCTTGGTCAGAAAACGGCATTTTCTGCATTCCTTTCCTCCATTTTATAGTGCAGTATATAAGTAGTATAGTACTTATCCAGTGCTGTTTTAAAGTAGACTGGATTGTAGATTTGGGGTTGATTAAGCGTCATTATTCTCTTTATGTTACAACAAAGAAACAAACTGTACTGAGCACAAGTTGGGAGATTTAGACTGTGAGTGAGCATTCAAAAGTGTAAGTGAATCCCCTGTTTCAGCTCAAATTCGAGTATGAGGGATGTTTAGGGCTGGCCCGAATACATAATTTCAAGCCTCAGATAATCATTATTTGATTATTTGAATAGTTCATTTTTTTAAATCTACATAAACCAAGGAAATATCTGCATTCACAGTGCGTATCCTTCCCTGCATGAATGACACAGAGCTGGCAGAGATCATTGCAGAATCTTTTGCGTTTTTATCAATCATTGTTTTTTTCTTTTTCATTTAAAAAGTGGTTCAATTCATTAAAACAAATGTGTTATTTTATTAAAGCAAAAATCAACTACAATATCAGATCCACTCATTGGTCCGGCAGAGCTGCAGTGTAAAGGTTTCCAAAGACACACAGATTCCATAGTATGAGAGAACTTCAAATGATCACAAAACAAAAAAGGTGGTGAACATAGTTATGAAAATGATGATATGCGTATGTTTTTTTCCGCTCCATTCACTTGAATTGGATGGCAAACAGGGCTCAAAAACAGCATGAAAACTGATATGAAGATGAATGCAAAAAATGCATATTCTACCAATATATAAATATTGCAGACCTGGTTCCACCAACACAACAGTTCCACAATCTTGTTGATTCTCACACTGGACGGGAGGTGTCAAAGTGGTACCTAAGTATTCAAATAATGTTCTAATGTCCGAATACAAAACTAACAAAGGACAATTCGGTTATTCAAATATTTTGGGCCAGCCCTATGTTGTATATGAAATGCGTCACGCACCGTGGTGCATTTAATATAATATTATTATACATTATACTATAAGTGAGAAGCTTAACCCTCTCTCGGGCACAGCATTCAACATTAACTGTAAAACGTACTGGTTGGCAGAGACCGGCTAAACAAATATAGGATTTTACAGCTATTTTTTCTGCATTACGCTATTATTTTAGTAACAGTGACAAAATAGCATAGATTACTATGTTAAAGATCATAGAAGATATACTAAGACATTTAAAACAAAAAAAGACGATTTGTTCACTGACACTTTATTTTACTAAAGTAAAATATTCAAAAACCCCAAAACCGTCAAAAACTAATGTACTAATGTGTGTACATAAATGTGAGCAAAACTCTAAATGAGTAATTCCAACATTGAAGTATAAAGTGGGCTTTATAGTCGCCATGATGCACCATTCATGAAGTGCGCGGATGGTCCATGCATGTCCAAGACGTTTAGTCCGGTTTGGCCGTAGCATCGGTGTGGGCGGTTTGCGTTCTCTCCGTGCGGCGCTTCAGAGGCGACGCATGACAAACCTCCATATGAACCACGTGCGAGGGTCGCGATGACGTCAGTTTTGGTTTGCGCCGGCTCGCGTAGTTCACACATGACAACTACAAATTAGGTTTAAGGGTCGCCAATCTTACCTATGGAGGTGAAGATGTCTGCTTGTAGACTCTGAGAGCAGCAGATCAGGGACCAAACCACAAGAGACAGCAGCTTCCTCATGGCTCCTCTTCCTCTTCCACCTGTATATAGAACCATAAACACATTATGTCACAACTGATTTCCATCCATTTGATCACTCATAGCATCATCTCATTACTGTTGGGAGGATAAGGTAAACTAGTTCATGTGGGATTTAATAATAATAATTCAGACTGAATAGAACAAACATCATGTTATGGTTTTATGGTCTTAGCCAATAGCTTTTGATTGATTTGATGCAGACATAAGACGATGCATGAAGAATAAATATTTCAGAGTTCTTATGAGAAACAAGGTAAAGAAAATAATAATCTGAATCTCCATTTACATTTTCAACCTGTCCACAAATACCAACTGATATATTTAATGGCTTTCTGGTGAGCCGACGGGTTCCTGATTGGATTAGCCGTCTAACAATCAAGCGTGGTCATACTTTCCAGCTAGGATGAGGATGATGAGTTAGAAGCACCATGCTGGTGTCTCTCATAACCTTCATGCAGCAGGAGAGGACCGTGACTCATCAGCAAACTGGCCACGAGTACAAATGTGTTTTCCCTTTTAAAGCACGCGGCTAATTCACTCATCACAGTAATGATGGTGGTGAGTAGCCCTACGCTTGTGGTCTGCTCTGTTTGGTCCGTTTTTTCCATTAAATGTGGGTCTTTGATGACCTGTGGGTCCACTCCCATTGCTAGACGTTATACAAAAAAAAGACAATAAAACCCCAAAACTTCTTAGGAAATGAAAATTGGAGATCCTGTAAATCAAGTTTACTCTTATGTATTTTTCAGTCATATTTTCAGGCGGGCATTGGACTTTATCATGGACCCCAGATGAGGAATAGTTCTCTACTGTTGCCATGCGGGAGCAGAGAGTAGCAGTAGGGTGATTGCAAGCGATTTCCTCATACTACTACTCTCTCTCAAGTACAAACAAGACGTAAAAGCGTATGTATGGAATTTGGAAATCTGGGATCCTACTGAGGAGGAGACCTACGTTGAAATCAAGAGCTTTCTACTGGAAATGTATGATAATTACAAGGGGATATAATTTACCTCATCCAAATGGAAGGTGTCATTACACATCATGCATCAATCTGCAGCAGTGTTGCAATACAAATGTTTTAAATATACGCACTTTACGTCTGAGTTTTCAATTATGATTTGAAGCCCTCTAATCGGGCAATAATAAACTATATATTTTCATTTGTTGCAAAAACTCTGAACAGCAAAACAAACACACACACACTTAACTTTTGAGTTGAGCCAGGAACCAAGACAGCTTTAATTATAAACAGTACTTGGAAAATGTGAGCACCATCACCATCATTCAAACCAAACTGGACCAAACCAGAATATACTAGACTTGTTACAGCACACGTTGTGGCACATGTTGTATTGTATTAGAAGGACTCTTTTACAATAGAAGATCTAACATGCCTCAGTCTGACAGCTGCTATGGGTTTCATTATATGGCACAACCACATGTCTCTAGCCCTAGACATTCATTTAAAGTTTTACTCCAGTTTTATTGGACATCGCAAAACATCAACTTGCATGTGTGCTTGTATGTCAAGCGCACGCAAGTTGACTAGAAATTACTATTATTGAGAATCTTATTTCAATGCCTTAATAGATTGTAATGCCTTAATAACATAATTACAAGCAAATGATGTATTTCTGTTGCCCAGCTGTCGATCAGCTTGCTTTTCGTTGCGCAATGCACGCAGTCCGAGTGTAACGTGGTCCTTCAAGCCAAGGAACATGATTTCTGCAAGTTATTGATAAAAACAAGCCAAGTCTTTTCATTGGCAAAGTTCTACGTTTTCCAGTTTTTTTAAACGGCATGAAAACTGGAATAGTTTACTCAGCATTCAACCATCTGTTCTTGTCTGTTCCTTGAAACCTTCTAGAGGGTCTGAGAATGTATTCCCTGGAGGTCATTCAGAGGACATCTGGCGCCCACATATTCACCATTTCTCATTGAGTTGGAAGCACAGGTTATGCTCCGTGTCTATAAGGTGACGTGGGGCCTTTGTAATGGTTTTGTAATGGTTTGTATGTTAATGTCATAGTTGTAAAAGGTGTGAGGTTGTCTTCTCAAAACAGGCCTGGATGGAGTGGTTGCCATCTCAAAACAAGTTTGAGATGGCCATTCTTACATGGAGATGGTCAAACGCCCCTTTCATACATGAACAATTTCCAGAGAATCAGGTCCGGACATTATCCGGAGTCGCCCTTTCACACATGTAGCACACAACATGGGATTGTCCGTGTTGAGACGTGTTCTCATGTGTGAACAGGGCTGGAAATAATCTGTTTGGTTTAGGCCAGGGGAGGGCGTGGCCAGGGGAGGGTGTGGCATGGGGAGGGCGTGGCGCATGGCGCAAAAAGTATGCAGTTTTGTTTACAAACAACCGAGTTTCTTTCCGTCCCTTGAACCTGCCTGACGATTTCGGTGTCGACCCTTACCGACAGGAGTTCTCGAATCTCGTCGTCTCTCCAGTTAGCAGACATTTTTGTTGGCGTCTTCGTGTAAATGACCCTTCTTCTTCACTCTCAGATATTTGTATTCTTCCGGTTTTGCGCCGGTCGCATGATAGAAACCTCATCAACGCTTGTTGTGAATTCTCTGGACAATGACCTGCTCTGTTCACACATGGGCTCAAACAGACATTACCCAGACGTTGTACTAGCAGGCAGGGAATTATCTGTTTAATGTCCGGTGCGACTGATTCGGACATTTGCGTTCATACATACAGCTCCTCTGGGTAATGTCCAGATCATTTCAGGGTTGCAGTACATGTGTGAAAGGGGCTAAATATAACTTCCATCAAACATTTTTTGCTTTGTTTGTGTCTGTAGCTTTGTCATAGACAACCCATTGGTTTCACATGACCGTCTTAAGGGTAGATTTGCCTTCTATGAACATTGTTGGAGTGGTTCCATATTTGGCAAATTGAGGGCAAGAATTGAATGGCCACCTCGCAATAATCTATGGCCAAAACTCATTAATATTCAGTCTTTAATAACTTTCTAATTAAATAAAACTGTCAAACGGGACATCTCGAAATACATAATATGGAGATGAATAGCCACTGAGATCCTAACCAAACAAAGAATTACGTATTACGAGTAGGGATGGCATGATACCACTTTTTGTTTCCGATACTACAATCTTAAGCATATACCGATACAGATCCAATTTCTTTTCTTTTGTTAAAAACCTGAATATTAGGCTAGCCCATTTACTAATTTTGGAAAATATGAATACATGCATGACTGAATTGTATGCCATATAACATTCTTTCATTATCTCTCTTAGAAATGTACATTCTGTGGCAGATCACCACTACTCTGGGACACTTATTAGTATAACGCCACGGTGTGTGGCGCATTTCATACACAGCATCGCTCATTTTAACGCTCATACACAACAACGGTACTAGCTTTAAAAAGTAGCACAAAGTTGTCATGGGCCGTAACCATGGGGATAACACGTCCCGCCTCCTTCCTAGAACTCTCACTTTAAACAGGGGGTTCACTTACACTTCAATGGTATCGCAGGTGAAACCAGTGAAGTGTAAGTGAATCCCCCGTTTCATTAAACAGGGGGTTCACTTACACTTCAATGGTTTCACCTGCCATATGCTCTGCGGATGTGCATATCCATATGCAGAGACACAATGGACAAGATTCAGGGTTACATGCAGAACCTCTTTCCAGAGGTTAGCACCACATTGTTTGACACGAGAATAAAATGAATGCACCCGGCGAAATCAAAACTATTCTCAGTGCTTTCATCTTTTTCACATGGATATGCCTTTTCAACATGTTTTCAATGGAGCAGACCGTCTCACAAACTGCTGCTGCTTGATTCTAAAACATTAATGCAAGAAGTTGTTCCTAGCTGTTGAGTAGGATGAATTGCTAAATTACCAGCAGACGCTGATAAGCATTGCATAGCATTTCATTTCACACGTTCAACCAACTAAAAACTAAAAGCATTACATATTTTTCACACACACAGGCTGAGACAGAGGCACACATCTTAATGATCAAATAATGATCCACAGGAATGTCTAAATGCATCATGTAATGTAATGCAACATTATTAATTAATATGCAATACATGTTAGATTTAGCAAACAGATTTTTCAGAACAAGAACATGTGGGGAGCAGTGTTGTATGAAGACTGTTTGTCATCATCTGTTTCCCACCTGGTGGTCTATTGAAGCACATTCCAGCACTCACAAGAGACATGCCTGCTCCATGTCAGCGACACGTAGGCAAGACAACACAAATTAAAACTTTCAGCTTGTTTGATTTCTGTCCATTCAACTCAGTGTCCATAGTTGTTTAACGTGCAAATGCCTGTAAACTGTATTCTGACAGGAAGGAATAAGTTGTGAAATCCACCTTCTTCTTCTTTTTTTTATTTTTATTTTTATAAAAAAGGAAACCATAGCAACAATTGTTTGGTGTGAAACAGCCCCAGTTACTTTCACCTGACCGACTGACCTGACCAACAACTGAACCTCAGCAGCGGTACCACGGCAATATGCAGTGATGACAAAAAGAGGTGTAACTGTAACGGTTTAACTTTGACTTTCTAACCAGGGTTAAATATTTACATATTTCAAATCCTGTCAAGTGATTATTTATGCTAAAAGCCTGCCAGTGCAAACATTGGAGGCGCTAGTGCTTTTTCTCAAACATACGCGTGCACACACACACATACATACACACACACACGCACACACACACACACACGCACACACTTCCATGTGCTAGGTGGTGTCTACATGTCCAAACACTGCCCAAATAGTGTTTGGACAATATTTTCACTTCTCAAATCACATCCGGATGACATTCCTCTTGTATTGAACAGTGCCTGAAGGGAAAGAGGAAATAGCTCAAAAGTGTCATAATGTCCCAAGATATCCCACGAATATATATATATACAGTATATGTTCAACTATTACCCCACAGTCTCAGTTACTCTATTTTACCACTGATCAGAAAAATACAAAAAGTGCAGCACTTTGATTCATTTTGTAGCTACTCCAATTCTGATTGTAGGCTTGGCTTGTTCTCACGTCACTTTGGATAAAAAACATCTGCTAAATGACTCTTGTAGGCCTACATGACATGCCTCCATGTTTAAACTCTGAATGCATTGACTTCTACTGCAGTCCTAGCACACTCAACCCCCCTCTATCATCATACCATCATCATCATCATCATTCAACCAAGACAGAGTGATAGATTGATTGAGAGATAGATAAGATAGATGAGAGAGAGAGAGTGATAGATTGATTGAGAGATAGATAAGATAGATGAGAGAGAGAGATATAGATAGAGTGATAGATTGATTGAGAGATAGATAAGATAGATGAGAGAGAGAGATATAGATAGAGTGAGAGATAGATAAGATAGATGAGAGATAGAAGGCTTCATTAAAAAGGGAGAAGACTGGTGTCTATTATGATTAATACGATTACGATTAATTACGATTAGAAGAATAGTGTTTAATTGCAGAACTATAACGTCATGGTGGTGGGGGGGGCATTGTCTCCACAGTGACGTCACTCGCAGTTAGTAGTTTCTAGAAGTTCTGAGACAGCAACTCCTTGTTGTTCTGTAGGATAAAGTACTAAAAAGTACGGCTGGGCTTAAAAGCGAGGTTTTACGTCCGGCAGTACTTTTGTTACATGTTTAAATGAGTAAATGAGTCCCAGCAAGTCTCTAAACACACAGGGAGGACCACAGCATGTTTGGAGGAAAACGGAGGCAAAATGATGTCAAATAATCACCGTTCAGCCTTACCTTTATGTGAGCGTGTTGTGATGAGGGACGAGCTGCAGGAGGTTGTCGGTTGGGTTCTGGGGGTTCTGGAGGATACGAGGTGCTGCTTTCTGAGCTGCTGCCACGTACAGAAGAAGCTCCTCACCGTGAAGAACACTGCTGGGTTCCCCTAATACACGCGCAGCCGCATTC
Organism: Melanonus zugmayeri; assembly: GCA_900302345.1. Taxonomy (NCBI): domain Eukaryota; kingdom Metazoa; phylum Chordata; class Actinopteri; order Gadiformes; family Melanonidae; genus Melanonus; species Melanonus zugmayeri. The sequence continues at coordinate 29,690 of OMKN01073211.1, forward strand.
CCCCCGCGTTCCTCTAATACGCGCGCAGCCGCATTCCTCCCGCGTTCCTCTAATACACGCGCAGCCGAAATCCCCCCCGCGTTCCTCTAATACACGCGCAGCCGCA
>OMKN01073215.1:0-10116 GCA_900302345.1 Melanonus zugmayeri
TTTTTGACTGTATATATATATATATATATATATATATATGAATGGGACATTTAAGGAAAACCTGCAAATACATGTTATTATGAATGAAACAGTGAATAATGTAATTACCGTGAGAACACGGCAACACTCTCAGCTTATCTCCTTCTTCATATTCATCCAGACAGATGGCACAAACATCATAATCATCACCTTGAAAAAAAAAAAGTTAGAGAAGATCAAATACATTCATAACTAGGTCACTCTTCACGGACCACGTCATCAAGTGTAATGTGTGTGCCATGTAACATAGCTGTAACACAGCACCCCTACATAGTACACATACGTGGCAGAGTTGTAATATAAGAAGCATCCTGAGTCAAATCTAAACTCTGACATACACCCACCACCATGCATTCTCTATTTGCATGTGTATGTGTGTAAAACACTAAGAACAAAATCAGGGACTACTCCATGGCCAAAGTGTCTATCACAAGTACATTACATTACAGCAAATCATTCAATTAAATTTGTTAGAATAAATGTGTTCTTCAATATCACTACGTAATTGCTGCGTTGGACAAGTTTTACAATAATGACACCAGCAGGAAAGTCCCGCCATAAAAACTGAAAGCGAAATGTATAGCAACATAGCGCTGCTGTGGTGGTGGATTAAAAACATCACACATCTCAATAGCAGTTTATTCCAGTTTGTAAGTTAGAAAGATATTGAATTTTCAACAGATATTCTGAATTAGCGATTTGACGCAGTGAACTAAAGACGCGTTCACCGGTATGAGTCCCGTGTGTCTAGTGATGTCTACCTGCCCAGGAGACGCGGCTCCCAAGCAAAGCCGTCGGGCAGCAGCACTCCTCTCTATATATAGAGCCGTCGTTTTATGGCGTCACATTTATGTCATATATTATGAGCGTGATAAAATACGCTCACAAGCTAATTATAGTATTTCACACACGCAGATATGAACTGCCACTCGCATGACACAAGTCCTCGCGCACAAATTCGGAGAGTACAGGTAGCTGTGAATGGATAACTAAACATAGGGAGAGGCAAGGAATGACACCTGACACAGCCTACTTTTAATAAAAAATAAAACTATATTTTATTGCGTTTTAGCCTACCATAATCTTTCTCTCGAGATTCAAGATTCAAGTGGATTTACTGGCATGGAAAACGTACATTCAAATTGCCAACGCACAAAACGTGAAATAAGATACAAAACAATAATCGTACAAATTAAAGCAAAAGGAATAAAGCAGCAACTCTCACGTGCGTGGCGGCTGCTGTGTGCGCTCACTGCTTAGTTCGACACACACAGGTGTCATTCTTTGTCTCTCCCTACGTTCCCGCTCGCAGCTCCCTGCCTTGTCCTATTGTTCTGATGTTTTTCGCTCCCGTATTTTTGTGCTCTTTATGTTCATCTCTGTGTGTTATGTGTTTCTGTCCTGTCCGACTGTTTTTACGCTTTGCTTGACAGTCACATCATCATGGGGAAGCAGTCCAACGCTTAAGTAATAAGATTGTATATGATTGTAGCCGTCCTCTACGTCACCATTTCCAGTTACTACCTTCAGGGCAAAAGGTACAGAGTCCCCCTGCGCAAAGAAAGACATCTAGAAAAAAATGGTTTGTCCCGGTTGCCACCTTGAAGCCAGCCTGCGACCTCAGTACATAGCACTTTATTATTACATGGCACTTTATTATTTAAACCCTAGTCCTCACTACGAGCACTTGGTGCCCTTTTGGCAGCTTCTATTGTGTCTCATGTAAACATGTTTTAATGTTCACATCATGTTTAACATGGTTAACATCATGTGTCTTAAATGCCTCTGTACGCAAAAGGTAAACAATGAAGTATTTTCTATTCTATTCTATTAACCCTGTAGGCCTACAGCACTTTGGTCAACGTGGGTGAATGTGTGTTCTATAAATAAATAAACTTGAACTTTAACTTGAACTTGTACAACTTTCGGTGGTTGAATGTGTGTGTGAGGATATTGTGCGAGTGGCAGTTAATATCTGCGCATGTGAAATACTATAATTTGCTTGTGAGCATGTTTTATCACGACATATGACGCCATATATGACGTATTTTGCCGTATACAAGCGGATGACGTGGAGGGGGTCAGGGGTTACCTTTTCTAAACTTGTGGATTGGAATGCGCTTCAGTTGCTCCTTGGACAGGCGGTTTTTCCTCATCCGTTTTCTGTACTGCACACAGCGTACCACCTGATCAAATTAATACAAAAAAGGATTAAAACAGTACAATTGACATGTATGATCATAGCAATAACATCATCTGAAAAAGAAGAAAAAAATAATGATATAGATATTGAAATATATATATATTTTAATATATATTGAATTACTGGTTTAAATCAATGGTAGTGAGGTGTTCCATGCAGAACTGGCGAAGCCGTTGGAAAATCGTCGCTACGGCAACACACCATGACCACATACCATGATGGTGCCCATAACCAGCATGATGACGCCCACCACTCCGGTGAAGGGAAGGAGATAGTACACAAGCGGGAAGGAAAACTCTGGCTTGAGAATCACATAAGACCTGGAAAAACAGGCGGCAGGGGATGCAGCACTTTAAGGCATTTAAACTGGATTTTCTTAAAAAACAGCCAAGCTTTGTCTAATGGGTTGTAATAATAAAATAATCTTAAAACACATTATTGTTTTTAGATACCTTCAATTATTGCTATTTATTAATATTTTTTGTATTATTTATATATGTATTAATATTCTAATACTGGGCTTTTTAAACCTTTTTTTTTTTTTTAATCGCTTTTAATAAAACATGGATTAAAATGAAATAAAAGAACAATAACGCTTTCAAAAAGCACCAATGGGCCTCATTACTCACCCTGCTTCTGGAATGATGATGGTCCGGAGAACTTGGGAGGCGTAGTAGCTGGTAAACACTGAGGGGATGGTGATCTCCTCTGCGATGCTTTCTACAGACAGATCAGGGCATTAGTATCAAGACTAGTATCAACAATACACATGACTTGACGGGAAGAACACATCTTTATATATATTTGTATGTATATTTTTGTGTGTACGTGTATTTTTTTCTATATTTTTTATTGCCTTTGCTGTTTTACATACGTTCATTTTATTTTCCTATTTTTACAGTTCACAGAACGGAGCAATTGTGACGGAAACGATTACCCCTGGGATTAATAACGTATTGTGAATCTGTTGAAGCCAAACCATGGGAGTAATTCACCTAGCGGCCATCTTGGTTCTAAAGGCTAGCTGGGTGGGGGCTGCTAGGTGAATAAAGGTCCATGAGTGCATCTCCCAGAGGAGGCCTCACCGTTGCTGTAGTTCATATTGATCAGGGAATCCGAGTACATGTTGTGAACGATGGCAGCACTATAGCCAGCCTGCTGGGCGTGCAGGACCTAGGAACAAAATAATTTCATCATTTTTGACTGTATGGGCCTTATTCACCTAACGGCCATCTTGTAACCACCTTGGTTCTATACAAATAAAATAAATACAATATTTTTTGGTCATACACACAATAAAAATAAATAAATAAATAAATCAGACTTGACATTGAAGCAATGACTGACCTTTATGTCGAAGTTACAATCATTACGTTTGATCAGAACTATGAATTTAGTCAGGTTGGCATCGCCTAGGGGGGGCAACGGAGGCGGGTCTATTGCTGAACAGGCATTCATTGGACGGGATGCCACCAACACACCCTGATTGACAGAAGGAAATACATTAGCGTTATGAGGGAACCATTGTTTTGCTTTGAGCATGTTTCTCTTCTTCCTTCTTACCATTTGTCCCTCTTTGGGGAGTGTGGAGCCAAAAAACGCTGGCAGGTCCTCAAACAACATGGCGGTCATATTTCTATAATGCTATAATAAACCAGAGAAGGAATAAGCAGATATTTGTGTGGATTAGAATAAGATATACTTTATTAATCCCAAACACAGAAAGTCAATATTGTCATTATACACTATATGCATGCGAGTACAATGACTTACTGCGTAGATGTAGGCGTGCGTAGGTGAAGGTGTCAATGTGCAACACAACGCCAGAAAAAGGCCCAGCCGAGCACCAACGTACCACACATGGAACATCTTGGCTCCCTGAGGCGCTACTGAACCGGGGGGGAAATCATGGAGAAGAGAGAAGTATACATATAGACATTGTGACTAAGAGATGGAAGGTTTTACAGATTACAAGAACCACCAGGGTATCTCTAATACGTCCACAGTATTGCTCAATAGAGGTTAGTTTCAACATCTATGTACCTAAAGATGCATATAATAGCCACTGTTGTTTGTTTATAACATATATCCACTAACCTTACCACCTAGTATGTTCACCTCAATACATCCAACACTCCCAACCTCACCCACGTTTTGGGGGTGAGCTATCAACGAAATGTGATTATTTACGTCAAGAAATGGAAGTCTTGGCACATTTCCATTTTCGTGAAGTTATTATTGTCTAGATATGACACGGGGAACACCTCTAGTCGTGTAATATCTAGTCATGTCTAACTTTAGGCTCAGGGACGACCTCATTGTTGACCTTCAGTTCCGCGTACAGGACGTGCTTTAGGATCGCATCGGTTTATTCGGGGAAGCCGAATAAAAGTATGACATGTAAACGGAATAAAAACGGACTATCTGAATCTGAATATCGACGCTTTGTCGATAGCAAAAAAACACAAACATTAAAGCCAATGACTGACAAAAGGACATAACTTACCGTATGTTGGTCTCCTGTTCCAGATGAGATCAGGGGCGTGTTAAGTCCTGTTACACATATCAACCCCTAACAATACACGACCGCAAAACACACACCGTTAACACACAGTTCTTATACAAAGTCCTTTACAACTTATATTTGGAAGTATGACTTTTGGTGAGCCGTGAAACCACAAGATGTGGATTATCGTTAGCTAGGGGGGTTTAGTGTGTGTGTGTGCGGGGGTTTAGCTAACGGCTAGAAGCACAAATCGGACCCAACTGAACACAATGCATCACATAATGAACACAAATACGTACACTTCTAAAAAAAATGATTTAAAAACGCCGTCCTTTAGCCGCGATACCTCGGATTTGCTTCACGTTAACTTTGTTGTTGTCGTTGTTGTTGTTGTTTCTTCTTCTTCTAGTTCTTCCTTGTTTATTTCGGGTGTTGAGGTTCAGGGCGCGTTAACACGCCGCCTGCTGCCCCTGCTGGCCCGGAGGTACAACCATGTAAAATAAAGGATCCCTTTGGTCGTGATGGAAAAGTGTCGTGGAAATTAAAAAAAAAAACACAAAAAAAACTTTGTTGATTTTCGATTTAATTTAATTTAATTTCTCATATTTGTTTCATTTCAAATAGTTTTATTGACCAATATAAATGGGCGGATGGTGTAATGTCACTAGATAATAAACAGGGGTCGCTCTTGAGGCAAATGACCTGTAGCAATATTTGATACAGTAGGAAGTGAAGGAATCATGGTGGAAATGAGTAGGAAGCATAGAGGTAGGACTCTATTCCTACTGTATAAACTAAACAAGGAAGAACTAGAAGTTACTTTTTTAGAATATATGGTAGGAACGCACACATTATTTTAATCTATGCACAGTTATATCCTTATTTTATGTCAGTAGTTATATCCTGTTAATTTAGAATGTTTTTGTGAACCTGTTTTTTTGCACTATGATAATAAAGTTTACAAATGAACAAAACAATCAGACAAAAGCAACAAGTGGCCACATTGAGCCAAATGGCGGTTAATTAAATGTGTCCCCCATCGCTTTTAGGCCTACTGAAAATAGGATGCTATTTTAGGGAACGGTGGAACAGTGGCTCACTTCAACGCAGTTTAATAGGCCTACCCGAGTTCGCTCTAACCTTTCAATAATCCTTCAATAAATATGGAGACATTTTACTGTGTAATTATGCCTAGACACAATAGTGTAATTAAATGTCTCTGTTTTTAATCTTACATAAAGCCCTTAACTTAATGGGTTGCATATGAAACTAGTAAAATCCAGTTCTGGATGACCCACTCTATCTCATCAAATATGGAGAGATTCTATTCTAATAGCTACTTTAATTATACTATGTGTATCACAAATTGTTATGCGTCATTGCACTGATATCTGGCCTTAGGTAAAACTAATTTTCATGCAGATAATTTGGGTCACTTGTATTCTGATGAACATTACAAGTGCTGTGTCAAAATCGAGCAAAGCAGATTCAAGCAGATCAAGCAGATTTATTCAATACTTAAATTACAAGATGTCAATTCTAAAAGAAAACACTTGAACAGTGTTATGTGATGTAACATAAGAGTCCATTGCTTCTCTGAGGCGTATGAGTGTGAATATCCAAGCCTGAGGTTGGAACACACACAGCACTCCCATCCAAGATGGCGTCACTGAACCGAGCCCTCATGAGTCTCAATGTGTTCAGCTCTCAAAAGAAATGAGGCACACAGCACCTGATGAAGAAACAACATTAAGAAAAAGAAAAAGCCAAACACGCAATTACTAAAAATGTTTTAAAGAAAAACTAAAACATGAGAAGGATCCATTGTGAAATATTGAAATTATAAAAGTTGAAAAGTACTTACTGGAAATCTTTCCCACAGCCCAGAGGCCCGAAGAACATTTCTGACGGTAGACAAACTTTTCTACAAACCCCACTCAGACTGGGGCAGGACCAGGGAAAGGCAGCCGCCTCATTCTCAACAACTGCAGGAATAACCAGGATCTGTGGTTATTTGTCTTTCTTTCTCTATATATTTATTTTGTTCTGTCTTTCGTTTCTTTTCCTCTATGGTTACATGGCCAATGTGCCAAACATTCAGCTTGTCCAAGGCTTGCTCTAGTACTTCTTGGGTGGACTGAACCCTTTCAAAACAACAGATATTCATATTAGCAGAAGACCAAGGCCTTATTGTCAAGTCCTCCTACATTGAACTAAACACAATGTTCAGCTCAGCTCACAGCTAAGATTTCATGGCACATTTGGTCCGTTTCCTTGGTATCTATGATAACCTTTTTTTAGTTTTACACCATAAAAAACTACAACCTCACTTTTCACAACGAGACTTGGAAGAAGATAATCAGGACAATAAGAAGAATCAAGAATATAGAATCAGGATCAAGACTCACAACCATGACTTACAATTCAGTGCCAAGACAGCCAAGAGAAGCAAAACCCAGACACGGTGACAAGACATCCTTCCGCTGTTATCTCAACGCTGTAACGTATTAAAATGAAGACTCCTGGCGGGTTCAGCTTTATCTGTGTCTCAGGGAGGCAGTGAAGTTAAAACCGCACAAGAGCCACTATTCTGTTTTTATTATAGAATTACGCCAAGCCTTGAAAGAAAGTTCTGTTCTTAATCACATTTAGGATAATTAGAAACCCAAAGACCGTGTGACCTACGGTTGTCATGGGACAGAAGGAGAATTCTTGTCAAAGAGACAGAAAAACACATTTTCCCTCCTAATTTAAAACTCATGTTCCATGTAAGGTATTTCGACGTGAACAAGACTACAGCTGTTTTGTCAAAAGAAATCATTCCTCTGGTGGTGATCACTCACTCACTCACTCACTCACTCATTCACTCCATTCTGATGAGGTATATGAATGAATGTTATGAATAAGGAGAAGAGTTTCTGGCTTCAAAAAGCCATTCTCCAACCAAGTCAAGTCACTTTTTGTGTTTTTATTGGTTATATCATCCACGTTTTTCAGTTGTGGCACAGAGCCGCACAAAATGTATGATTTATTTTAATACTTTTACATATTATACCTACTATGTTATTATACGGCAGCAAGGTTTTCCTTTATTTTCAGTTTCTGATATGAACATATTTAAGTCATGTCATGTCATGTCATGTCACAACAAACAAACATGACTGTCCTGATGAAACCTCCAGGCTCTGGAAGTCTATAGGGAACATAACAGGTCATTAAGTCCATTTTGTGTTATAATCCCTGGGGAAGGCAATTAAAGTTTGTTAGAGGTTTGGATGTAGTTACCTTGCCATGATGTAACTCTAAATATTGCTAAGATCTTCTTATAATAACAATATTATTATTAATGTTATTATCTTAATATAACAAATTAACAATAGTTGCTCTGTAAATTCAAACTTGATAAATCAGATTAATAAAGTGATTTCTCGCCAATATTTGGAGTTACATCATGGCAAGAGAACTACACAACCCAAACCTCTAACAAACGTTAATGATGCTTTAAATGTTAGTTAGGCCACAAATGCAGCCTTGATGGCTACCAGATAAAATGGAGAGGAGTTGAGAGGTGAACGTGTCTCACGGGGGACACCGCTGAGAATCTGTCCAAAGAGTAGTCTCACAAATCAGACTATGGCAGACAAGCTCACATCTGGGTGAAGGGGGTTGTTTCATGTTCTTTCCCTGGACTGCATCATGTTGCTGGGGGCGAGGTCACACGGAATGGGTCTTGACTGGAAACACAACCTGACGGGCGGTACCACAACAATAAATGTGACATGGCTGACCATTAAACCTTGGATCCAGAGGCCTATTATTCTACAGAGCAGGGTTTGTTACCGGGGTACATCGCCATGGTAACTGATGCTGCACACCTGACCTGCTCCGGAGCAGGTGATGGTCGAGATAACGGATCAACACTTATGAAAGCACTGCCTACTGACCAATCAGTCCTCTTGGGAAATGGCGTCACCATTCCTAGAAGCCCTACCATTCCTAGAATACCTCGGTGCGTGAATAGTGAGTGGGTCTCTCACTGGAGTTTTTAGAGGCCGTCAAACCTTGTTGGCTTTCCCTGACGAGTATCTATATGAAAGATATAGATCAGGGGGAGGCAACCTTTTTTTAATTTTCTTATTAATCAGTGTGCAAACAACAATATCAACATTATGACTCGACATCAAAATGTAAATATCCAACAGACCTGCAATTTTATTCCATCCATATAGCATAGCAACATAAACAAACATTTCTCTCATGCACACTTATTGCTCGTGTGCCATTGGTTTAAGTTTAGTTTAGTTTATTGACCTTTCAGCATTATCACAGGTTCATGAAGACAACTGCCATTAAAACCACTGAATTATTTTGCTGTTACTAATTAAACATCAATATATATATACCGACATTTTTAATTAGACCAACATTTGAAATGTGTTATTGACTGATTTAAAATCTAATATCTCATATCACAAATCAGAAATCTAAAATGTGCTGTTATTTAGGAGTCTGCACATATAGAGATCTCCTTTATCTCTCAGTTGGGCATCTTGGGATGGTCCGTTTGTTTGAGCTCCTTGTCTGATGAGCTGTGAGCTCCTGAGGGTAGCCAGTCACTGAAGTTGGACTTAAGCAGCTTTCTGGCAAAGCTAAGACATGCTGATGATATACATTTTGATAATCAAAATATTGGTCTTTGTGAGGAATATCACCCCATTGACGTGTTGCTGAGAGGAATTGGGCCAGTATCTGAGACAAACTAAGCACTTAGGTTTACATTTAGCCATTCAACATTTTATCCAAAACAACTTACAAGTGAGGCTAAGAACAATCATACAGCATACAATCAAAATGGGAGAATCAGAACTCAAGGTGTCATTCTAAAATCAACTGAGATGGTACATCTCAACAAAGTGTGGTTTAAATTCAACAATAGTAAAAGTAAAAATAACACATAAGTGAAGTAAATTTGTGATAACATCTGATTGCCCATAAATGTGTCCACAAAAACAAAACAAAAAATACAAATACAGATATATATATATATATATATATATATATATATAGAGAGAGAGAGAGAGAGATGGCTATAGAGAGAGAGAGAGAGAGAGAGAGAGAGAGAGAGACACAGATATATATATATATATATATAGAGAGAGAGAGAGAGGGACAGAGACAGACAATTAGCGAATTTAGCAAGATATTTTACATTTTATAGATATTATTCTTATTCTTATTTATTATTCTCACGCACCCACTCACACACTCACACTATAATTAACCGTTATGTTGTCTGATGTTTCGGTGCAATCTCCATAAGAAGAATCCAGGATCCTCCTTGAATACATGCAGAGCTCACCATACGTAC